>OZ030392.1:32233837-32378837 GCA_964023965.1 Melinopterus prodromus
AGGGGTGGGGGCAAGCGCCTCCCCACCCCTGCCCATATGTAACGGCGCCCCTGGTGACATACTAGATGTAAATTTGAACGAAATAATAGTATATTGTGTAACAAGCCGAGAAAGTAGTTCTTTTACGGGCCGAGAGAAGAGTGGGCACTTCTTGAGGCCTGTAAAATCACTTTCTGGGCGTGGTGCACACATAATTTTTTATCCTACACAACAATATCGTAATAAAATCACCCGTTTCTAAACACTAATCACTGACATACATACTGGCTTTTGACAAATAAAGAACGTTGACGTTTTAAACATCAAAGCCATGTTTTTATTGACCATTCGGTCGCCATCTATTGCGATTATAGAGTTTATTACAATTTACATTCCTGGCGGGCAAATAGCATCTTTCGTGTCTCCATAGAGACGCGAAAATGACATTTTCGCATAGTGTAGGACTGTGGTGTATGGGATAAAATAGTGGAGTAGGTATATTGTGTACCAAGCCGAGAAAGTGCTTTTTTCCGGGCCGAGAGAAGAGTAGCAGGTGCATTTCTCCAACCCCACCATGGCGGATTTTGAAATATCGCAATATGCCAAAGTTTTGTGTCAAATTGTTCCGTATAGAAAAAGTTTTGTTCTGCTTCCGTTCGCGAGATAAAGCGCCATTTTTTTGAGGAGAGCTGGGGAAATTCCAGCCCTACCACATTGGAATTTAGAAATTCTTTCGATGCCAAAGTTTTGTGTTAGTTTTGTATCGTTTGGTTCCGTTGAGAAAAAGTTTTGTTCCGATCATTTTCTGAAGATATAAGCAATTTTTCGAGGAGGGGCCAGAACAGCTTTTTTGGAATTTTGATATTTTATTGATGCCAGTCCATTGAATTAGTTCTGTGCCAAATTGTTCCGTAGAAAAAAGTTTTGTTCCTCCGTATTTTTTTAGATACAAGCAATTTTCCGATGAGCGACTTCTACTTACGTTAGCGACATTGCCTGTATCAAAATTGATGTACTTATGTATGTGTATGAGTTAAATTCGTGGTTTGGTAGAATTCAAAAAAAATGTTTTTATTTACTTTCACAGCTAATACAATACAATATAAAAGTATTATAGATCGACTATTACTACGTCTAGGTCACGCGTATAATAATGCCTACTGGCTTGCATGCCGACTATATAGTATCTTATCTATTCTATTGTCAGCAGATTCCTTCTGCTGTACGTCTGATCTGGGCGCATAACTTATGTATCAATAAAAGTATGTATATATGTATAAATGAGAAAAAGAAACGTGTCAAAGCGAAAGCATGGTCATAAAATAGTTATTGCGGTAATATTTACGTCTCGTACTCCGTTGTTGCGCTCGAGCCTGTCCCGGCGCGGCGGGCGCCTCGCTAGCGAGACAGGCGACACGTGTTGCTCGGCCCCGGCTGGCCGAGCGCTAGACGGAGAGATACACCCTTTGCAAGTTTTGGAACAACAAGATAGTTACATAATTTTATATTCTATTTTATACAACTGATTAAGCAACCACTTCAACAAAATCAGCATACAGCGAGGCTGTGAACCTTAGGGTTGCCATCATAGAGCGCAGCAATCTCCTGGGAAAACTTTCACAGGATAAGGCTGACAAAATCAGAGAGGTCCTGGATAAAGAGTTTGAGAAGCTCATGTACGCAGGATCCTCAACACCTCCGCCGCAGTTCAGTTCACTCACGTACAACGGCGAAATACTCAGAGTCAATTGTGACGACAATGGCACGGTGGAATGGTTGAAAGAAACCGTGAGCCGCATCAAACCGTGGGAGGGAGCCACGCTGGACGTAGTGAGGGTGGACTGCCTCCCCAAGCTCACTAAGGTGTACCTTTGGATACCTGAGCAGGGGAAAAAAGGCGAACCGGACCGAGATCTCACGATCAAGGTCCTAGCCTGGCAGAATCCTGAACTCGCCATATCCAAGTGGTGTATCTTCCACCATGAAATTAGAAGAGACCCGCTTGAACAACTTTTCGTCGTCGGGGTCGATGACAAAACCATCGAAACCTTGAAACACAGGAAGAGTAAAGTCAGCTACCGCTTTCTGGCACTCACTGTGAGAATCAGGGACGCAACAGAGGAAACACAAGAAACGGAGAAGAAAAAGGAGGACGGAAGAATCGCCACACCCACACAAAGGGAAAGCGCCAGTTCCAGTCCCATGGAGACAGACGTCGCTCCTTCCCAACAGCAGGCAGACGACGCTGATCGACTCCTCTCCCAACTCAAAGAGGGAAGTGCTCCAGACACACCCATCCTAGCGGACAGGGCACAACAGCCCACCGCAGGAGCATCGCAGGAGCCCCCTTAATAAAAAGTCAGCTAGCCAGCGGATAAAGAGGGTCCCCAACACCAACGCAATGGCTAGCAACACAACACAGGTAATACAATGCAACCTACATCACAGCAGATCTGCGGTGGCGACACTCTGACGCCACCTCGATGTGATGAATAATACCCTAGCCTTGATACAGGAACCGTGGATCGTTGGTGCCTGTATCAAGGGCTTCGGAAAACTTAATGGCACTGTTTTTAGCAAACCCTCAGAAACGAAGCCTAGGGCAGCCATATACGTCCCCAGGCAATATCAAGCTACATTCGCACCGCACTTGTCAACCTCCGATCTAGTAGCGGTCCAACTCGACATCACCACGACCTCAGGGAAGGAGAGGACAATACTGGCCTCGGCCTACCTCCCACAGGATGCTTCCACCCCACCGCCAACCAGAGAGCTGGAAGCCCTAGTTACCCATTGCACGAGGAACGGTATGAAACTCATAGTGGGATGCGACGCAAACGCCCACCATGTCGCCTGGGGCAGCGCCAACATCAACTACAGAGGTAAGCTACTGCATGATTTTATAGTTAGCAATAATCTAGATATACTTAACCGTGGCAACGAACCTACTTTCGTAACGTCGCGCAGCCAGACTGTGATGGATATCACACTGGTCTCAAACAGTATATCAAACACCATAGGTGACTGGCACGTGTCAGATTCCGTGACCATGTCTGATCACAGATGGCTACAGTTTTCAATAAGGGCCAGTGTACGCTCAGTAAAACTATTTAGAAACCCTAAACGCACAGATAGAGACACCTTCAGTGACCTACTAAGCGGGAAACTTCACCTACTGTCCCAAACAGTACCACAAACAAACAAAAATCTCGAACGGTATGTAAATACTGTCCAAAACACTCTAATCAAATCATACCACAAAGCATGCCACATGCAAGCGGCTGAGAACAATAGTGCCACTGCTGGTTGGTGGTGTGCTGAACTGGAAAACCTAAGGAAAAATGACCAAAATTCAATATAACAAAGCCAAATTCTCCAAATCAAATTCAGACTGGGAAGTTTGCAAAAACACCCACAAAGAATTTAAAAAACTCGTAAGACAAAAACAAAGGGAAGCAAGGAGAGCCTTTTGCGGGGAAGTGCAAAGCACTACCGTAGTTGCCAGACTAAAAAAGGTCTTCTCCAAGGATCCACTACCAGATATAGGCATCCTTAAACGCGAAGATGGGAGCTTCGCAGATGACCTAGACGAAAGCATGCAAATACTAATGCAATCTCACTTTCCAAGAAGCACACCCCTAACTGACAGGAAGTGGGCGAGGAGCGCCCAGGTCAAGCCCACACTAGACGACTGGCACCTGTCAGAACGCCTAGTGGACCTGGAGAAGCTTACCTGGGCCATATCAACGTTTCCACCCTTCAAATCTCCGGGACCTGATGGGATATTTCCCGCCCTATTACAATGGGGTCTGGAAACCATCAGTCCCCACATTATCAACATTCTGCGGGCCAGTCTAGCACTGCGCTATATACCCCGGAAATGGAGAGAAGTAAAAGTAATATTTATCCCCTAACCAGGTAAACAAGATTATTTCAACACCAAATCGTACCGACCAATAAGTCTCACATCCTTTCTCCTGAAAACCATTGAAAAATTATGTGACAGACATCTACGGGAAAAACTTCCCGAAACAATACCTCTACACCCAAGTCAACATGCATACATGCAAGGAAGGTCCACTGAATCTGCTCTGCACATGGTAGCAGGACGCATAGAAAAATCACTGGACAACAAGCAATCAACCCTAGGAGTGTTCATAGACATTGAAGGGGCTTTTGACAAAACGATGTTCCATAAAATTAAAACCTCTCTTATGGAACACAACGTAGCAACGTTAATAACCGAATGGATCGGCAATATGCTGCAGGAAAGAGCAGTAAACGTCAATGTAGGCACCCAATCTGTAAGATGTCTTGTAACCAAAGGGTGCCCACAGGGTGGAGTTCTCTCACCCCTGCTGTGGAACCTGGTCCTAGACAGCCTACTAAAGGTTCTAAACCGAGAAAGGTACTACACAATAGCTTACGCAGATGATCTAACAATTCTGCTTACAGGTAAATTTGAGGATACAATATGTGACAGGATGCAATCCGCCCTCAACTTAATCACCACATGGTGCAAAGACCACTCACTCTCAGTCAGCCCTGGGAAAACAGAGATGGTACTCTTCACCAGAAAAGAAAACTACCACAACTACGAGCACCCACGCTCCTAAACACCAAGCTTTCCTTTGCTGCCAAGGTGAAATACCTGGGCATAACCTTTGACAGCAAACTAAGATGGGGAGACCATCTGGAAGACAGAGCAAAAAAAGCACACATATCGTTTTGGCAGTGGCGCAGAGCGATAGGACGAACGTGGGGGTTTTTGCCTAAAATCGCAATGTGGATATACACCGCCCTCATGACCTATGCTAACCTACGGAGCAGTAATATGGTGGCCCAGAACCAAACTTAAGACGGCTATCAAAGACCTCAATCACATACAAAGGACCGCATGCCTAAACATAACAGGAGTCATGCACACCACACCGACGGCCGCGATGGAGGCAATGCTCTGCCTGCCGCCCCTTGACATTCATGTGGAGGAAGTGGCCTTGGTGGGCATCCTCTGGCTCCGTACGGCAGGATTCTGGGAAACTGGCAGGGTTGGCGAGGCTCGTCTCCACCTCTGGCGCGAGGCTGTCTTACGGATACCTCACCTTGAGGCTCAGGTAGATGACTTTCCACCCCGCTATATCTTCAGAAGGTGCTTCACAACATCCCTCACACCACCAACCCAGGGGGAAAAACAGGATCTGTCCACATATATACAGACGGTTCAAAATACCCACATACTTCTGGTGCAGGAGTGTTCTCCCGAGCACCGAATATGAAAATCGGTCTACCACTAGGACGGTACACGACTATAACACAAACAGAGCTGATTGCCTTAACAATCGCAGCCAAAACTATTACTGAAAAAGGTATAAGTGGCAAAAATGTGCTGATCCTAACGGACAGCAAAGCAACAATACAAGAGCTGTCTAGACCTCAAACAACCTCCAGACTTATACAACAATGCACCGTAGCCCTGACAAAAGCAACACAGGCAAATAATAAGGTATCCATCCACTGGATAAAGGGACACGGTAAAAGTAAAGGGAACAGGGAAGCGGATCGCTTGGCAAAATACGCTGCGAGGACTCCCTATATAGGACCTGAGCCAGCGATACCACCGACCCTAAAAACAATACTCAACGAACTAAGAGGAACATCCCACACTCTCTTTAGGAGCAGATGGGACGAAACCACCAAGTGCGTCTTTGCAAGGGAAACCCTAAGAGCCCCTTGCCCAAAGACCACAATGTACTACCTTCAACTCACCAGAAGCAACCTCAGACTGCTAACTGGTATCTATACAGGGCACTGCAGGCTAAAAAAGCATCTTAGCCGCATTGGAATCTTAGAGGACCAAATGTGCAGAGGATGCGAAAGCGAGGAAGAGACGGCAGAACACTTTTTGTGCGAGTGTCCGGCACTTTCGACATTACGTCAACGTTTCCTTGTTCTAAACCGATTTTCGGAGATATAAGCAATTTTCCGGATAGTGCTGGGAAACCCCGGTTTATTGTTTGGAAAATCAGTTTATTTTAGATGCCAATTTATTGTGTTAGTTCATTCGTGAGATATAGGCAATTTTTGCTTACGACGGGCTCGAGAAATTGCACCGTGCCACATTGTAAATTTGAAATTTTCTTGATGCAAAAGTTTTGTGTTATTCTTTTGTCGTTTTGTTCCGTCGAGAAAAAGTTTTGTTCCGAGCTATTTTCGGAGATACAAGAAATTTTCCGAGGAGGGGCCAGAACAGCTTTTTGGAATTTTGAAATTTTATCGATGTCAAAGTTTTGTGTTAGCTTTTTATCGTTTTGTACCGCAGATAAAAAGTTTTGTTCCGACCTATTTTCCGAGATATAAGCGATTTCCCGAAGAATGGCCGCAGAAAAGCTTTTTGGAAATTCAAATTTTTCTCGATGCCAAAGTTTTGTGTTAGCTTTGTATCGTTTTGTTCCGTCGAGAGAAACTTTTGTTCCGACCTATTTCCCGAGCTATTTTCCGAGGAGGGGCCAGAAAAGCTTTTTGGAAATTTGTAGTTTTCTCGATGTCAAAGTTTTGTGCTAGTTTTGTATCGTTTTGTTCCGTTGAGGGAAAGTTTTGTTCCGACCTATTTCCCGAGATATAAGCTTTTTTCCGAGGAGGGGCCAGAAAAGTTTCTTGGAAATTTGAAATTATCTCGAAGTTTTGTGTTAGCTTTGTATCGTTTTGCTCCGTTGGGAAAAAGTTTTGTTCCGCCCTGTTTTCCGAGATA
Source organism: Melinopterus prodromus (assembly GCA_964023965.1). Lineage (NCBI taxonomy): Eukaryota > Metazoa > Arthropoda > Insecta > Coleoptera > Scarabaeidae > Melinopterus > Melinopterus prodromus. The sequence continues at coordinate 32,240,565 of OZ030392.1, forward strand.
CAAGCAATTTTCCGAGGAGGGACCAGAACAGCTTTTAGAGATTTTGAAATTTGGTCTGACCTATTTTCATATTAACTTTTAACAATTTACTTGAAACCTTTTGTTATGATCAGTAATATGCAAACATTGTACCATCGGATTGTCAAAAGACATTTATTCCATAAGAGGACTATCTAAACATTACACATCAACAGATATCACCGATTTACCCTGTGTTATATCGTACAATTGTGCTTGCACAATAAGGTGTATCGAAAAAGCGTACTATTCGAAATTCAAAATTTCAAGTTGATAAGAAGTTGTCCCTGTGGATCCTCATATACCATAAAAAAATTTCCCCAATTGAATAATATTTAGGTCTCCCGCAGCAGGCATAAAGTTTATGATTTTCTTTAAAAATTCGAATTTTTTAATATATTTTTTTAAATTAAATATTAAGTGGGGTTTCTTTTCCAAAGCCACATGTAAAAATACATAATAATAAAACCTAATAAAAAATTTAATGACAATAAACTTTTACCAACATTTAAGCACATTTTTTAAATTATACGAAAATTGTCATTATTCTAAAAAATCTATAGAATCTAAATAAACTGCAAGCGATCTAAATGTTGCATTAGAGTAATTTATTTTTGTATACGGTAATTTCACACCTAATGTTATACTTTTTGTAGTTGAAAAAGAAAAATCGCTTAATCTTTCATTGAAAAAAAGTTTAAATTCTTAAAGAAAATTATAAACTTTAGGCTTTTTGCGGGAGACCTAAATATTTTTCAATTACGATTTTTTTACTTTATCATACGCAGTATGTAAAGTATTGTAATCGTGCCGCAAAACAGTTTGAGATTTGTGGCATGGCGCAATTTCTCTAGCCCGTCGTCAGCAAAAATGGCCTATATCTCACGAATGGAAGTGGAACAAAACTTTATCTCTACGGAACAATTAATTATTAAACTAACACAATAAATTGGCATCTAAAATAAACGGATTTTCCAAACAATAAACCGGAGTTTCCCAGCACTATCCGGAAAATTGCTTATATCTCCGAAAATCGGTTTAGAACAATTTTTTCTCAACGGAAAATTTCGATACTGTGCTAACATTAACCGTTGGCATGAAAGAAACCTCTAATTTCCAGCTACTAAGCCGGGATATCGCAGACGTAATGGAAAAATAATAATAATAATCTTTATTTGTCATTGATCCATGCAGACAATTGTCAGTATACAAAATAAGCATAAAAGAAGTATAAATTAGTACAGAAAGCGCAGAAAACCAATACAAAAACGACAAATTAAATTACACAGTTTAAAATTAGTTGGAGATAGTGATGTAGTCATCAATATTATAAAATTCTCCTTCCAGCAGATACGCGTGGAGCGCCCTCTTGAATTGTTTCCGACTATCAACACGCATCAAATCCGTAGGCAATGCGTTGTAAAGCTTGATCATCATATACAAGGGCCCGGCTTCAAAAGCAGACGTGGTATGTTGAGGAATTGCCAGACGCGAAGAATTGCGGGTCTGAAGTGAGCCGGATATGTCACTGTTTGTTACAAACTGATTGAAATTTTCTCTACAAAATAATAAGAGGCCGTAAATATACAAGCAAGGCAATGTTAGAAAATTCAATGCTTTAAAATGTCCCCTACAAGATTCACGATGGTCCAGGCGTTGCATACACCTAATGAATCGCTTCTGCAACCTAAAGAGTCTCCCAGAAATTTCACGTCCATACTACGCGGGATAGACCTCCCCTCGGACCTAACTAGCACCGAAATCCTGGGTGAATCCAAAGAAAAATGCAAGACTGCTGTTTTGTTGCCGTTCAAAATTAAATTATTAGGCCTGGACCAGTCCCCCATACAAGCCACCGCACGGGTTGTCATAGCTGATAGCTGGGACACATTGTTGGCTTTGATGATCAGTGTCGTATCATCTGCAAATTGAAACAATTCGCCCATCTGCAGATAAGCTGACAAATCGTTGACGTACATCACGAATAGCAGTGGGCCAAGAATCGACCCCTGGGGAACACCCACTTCCATCAAAGATGATCGATCGGATCGATCGTCATTATATACGCGTTTCGTTTTGCATATTAAGCTTTTCAGGCATTGCTTCCTATACCTATACTGCTGCCATAAATTTGCGTCATCAAGATGTCGACAAAAATAATACAAATTGCGGAGATCGTCCGACATATGCCTTATCTCATTGTTATACCAATGATGCTTGGATTGCGTAATAGAGGATTTCCTCAATGGAAAGTGTTTTTTAAAATAGAAATTAAAAATATTTAAAAACATATTAAACTTAACATTCATATCAGGCTCACAGTCATAAACTTCCCCCCAACTCTCATTTGCAATACCGGTTATGAATGCATCAACATCTACCGTCCGGAACACACGTCTGTCTTGAACCGGCATCGCAGTAATCGGGCCTGGAATTCTAAGTGAACAATGCAAGGAACAATGGTCAGAAAGACCCGGATCGTCCAAAAAACACTCTACATCACTCGCTCCAAAGTTACAAAACATTGTTAATACAATTGGCTTGTCTTGTACCCTGTCTGAAACATCTCGACATGTTGTACGAAGTGAACAAGCCAACAACATCACGACATTCACGACTTTCACTGTTAAAATTAATATTAAAATCGCCACACACTATTATATATCTGTATCTGTCGCACACAACACCTAATAAAGAGTTCATATTCAACAAAAATACATTAATATCACTCGACACACAATATTCGTATATGGTCACATATAAAACTAGCACAACAATATTCAAAATGGGATTCAATTTGTTCTACTGGTACATTCTCGACCTTCAAAACATGTCCCTTCCTAGCATATATGGCACAACCACCGCCCCTATTTATTATACGACAGTAGTGATTTACAAGTATGTAATTGGCTAACTTCTGAAGTTGTATCGTATCCGAACTTTGCCAGTGCTCCGTCAGACAGATCACATCAACACCACGAGTCATCAAAAATACATCTATCAGTTCTGTTTTATTTCTAATACTTCTTATGTTGTAACACATAAGTGACAGAAGGGTGTCTTTGTAGCCTGTGTTAGGAACACTGGTTAGAAGTATCCTTGCCATGATGGGGATTTAAGTGGATGTTTCTTAAATTATTGACATTTATGTGAGATGGTGTTGTCCCACATGTTAGTAGTTTGTCAGTAATCATTGCAACTACTGCGGAAAATAGCTTACGTTTGCCTTTAGTGCTTAGGTAAACACCATGAGGTTGCATGTCAAATTGAGATACCTAGTATGCTATTTACGTCAAAGAAATCAGAAAATACCACGCCAAAATTAAAAATCGCATAATAAAGGTTGCAATTTAATTCATAAATATGTTCATTAAGACGCGATGTATAATCTCTCTGATAGGGCACTGATACGATAATAAGCTTTGTATGGGAAAGAGAAGATATTACCGTCTTAATACATTTCACACTCTCAATCGCCGACCTCGCATGCATTGTTTGAACCGGCCGTTATCACGACAAAGTCCTCCATTCCGTATGAATGTGTTAACTGGTTGACATTCTTGGTTACATCGTCAAAGGTAGCATTTGGCTTAAACATACATTCAACCTGATACTGATTAAGGTCAAATTTTCGCCGTACAATATAGGATGCGTCTCTACACTGGCTATCCCCCAAGATCAGAAGTTTTCCCTTTCTTCGCACAGAGAAACCCAGAGAAAAGTTTGACTGCTCAACATCAGATGGCCCTGGGTGCGCACTTAACTGGCAAGTGTCGGGTTTATTTACATTGGTGTTGTACGTTAATAATTTAGTTCCCGTCTTTTTTGAGCTGTCCGATGAGTTTAGCTCTCTTGCAGTATTGTTTGTACATATCCCCAGATAACAATCCTACCCGCAAAATGACTGCAGACGTGAAACATTTTATGCGCCTTGTGACTGCAAATACGCCGGCCGATGCGTCCTCAATTGCGACTCAATTATCGACAGATTCTGCGAGTCGCACGCGAACGCTTATAATTTTCACATTTTACGCTGCGTTTGCCGTGAATGCTGCTGCCAGTATTCACGGGATCGCGGATAAAAGCGGGTAATACGCTGCAGCCGTCACAAATAAGTGAATAAAGATAGTAGATAACGCCGCATTAATGCTACAATCTCGGTTCATGGCGCCTGCAGACATTGACAAAATCTTGATTATATTCATATATACGTATTTTTTAAATTTTAGATGCAAAATAAGAAACACTAGACAATTTTCATATATTTTTTTATTTAACATATATATATATATATTTATTTTCAAAAAACATATTTAATACTACAAACAAAAAGGATAAAGACAAATAAATATTAAAAAAATTAATAATCTTCTGCGTCGACTTCATTTGTAGGCCTTATTATAATAGTTTCTGTGTACTGCTGCATGTAAGCAGACAGCAGGTTAGATTTCTCCATTAAGGCCGCTTCGTCATCTGGAATGTCAACCTCAGAGTGCTCTTGCGGAATATCCCCCGATGCGGCTTGGTTTCCTGTCGAGTCCTGCAGGTTGAGTGACTCTGGTGTGCTTTTCTTCTTACTTACTGTACACGAAAACTAATAACAACGCTAATAATGAAATGTCAAACTATACTATATTCAATCACACAAAACAAAACACAAAATAAGCGGGAACAAACTCGGTAAATAACTATTAGACGAAAACGTACGTTGCACTTGCAAAACGGGGTACAACGGGTACAGCTCAAGATGGCGAAATGGCGTGCCTCGTCCCTCGTCCGGGAACCGCCGACCCGTACGCCCGCGCGCATGTGCACTTTGCAGTGTTACCACATTACTTTTGAGAATGAAATTACCTAAAGAAAAACAATAAAGATTTGCAAACTAGATTACTTTTAATGTAAAATTTACTGATAACTTGTTGCTCTTCGCTCATGTGGAGGTTTAACTGTTATAATTTTATTGTAACTGTAAGTTTAAATAAGTTTCTTCTAATTAGTAATATTCAATGTTAGTGATTGGCATTATAAAATATAACTATATTATTAACTTTGAGCATGCGTCAACGTCGAACTGAATCATACACTGCCTTCATAACATGTGTAGAAAGGCCTCATATAACGGTCATATAATGTTAAATTTAGAGGCAGATACTGTAAGCACAGTCTGCGTAACCCAAAATATGTAGACATTTTCCTGCGTTTCTTACTACTATAGGTATGTTCGATTGCTGGCCGCGCTCAGTTGTAATCTGTTCAATCTGATCGTAAATTTCAAATACTTGGTTCCTATTGGTGGAATCAGTTCTGCTCAGACGTCAAACGAGCAATCGAACTGCACTTTAGCCAACTGATCGCTAATCAGATTGAACAGAACTAACCGCGGCCAGCAATCGAACACTACTATTGTCTGCGATCTCAAGTTATGCGGGTTGCGTGACTCTCACGATTGTTATCTGGGTCATCACCGCCAACTCCTCCATTTGCTTGGAAATAGATTCCCTCAACAGTTGCACATCATATGCCAGTGCAGAAAAGCCATCACAGTCCGAAACAGTAGCCACAGAAACATCATGAGAAACATTTGCAGTGCCAAATTCCGAGATGGATTTGTCCATGACCTTTTCATTCAGTGCGGCCAGCCTGGATTTAAGGCTCATTATTTGCTCGTCACATTTGCATGTTGAAGGAGGCAAGGTACTGCAACAAATTACTTTTTCCATGTCATTAACGAACATGTTTTTTTATGCGAAGCTCACATGATGGTTGGTACCTTTTCTCACATTTATCACATACAACACTATTTTTCACTGAAACCGAACATTTTCCACATATATTTTCCTTAACTTTATTTGCTGGCGCCATATTGCTTATCTTCATGTAGCCAACCATAAAAGGCTAGTGAGGCTTTTATCTGAGGAAATACTTAAGAGCACATCTGTTTCTGTACTTAACATTTCGATGTAGGTACCTCAGTAACTATTCGAAAACTTTTGATAATGACAAAATTAATTCAATGGACTGGCATCGATAAAATTTCAAAATTCCAAAAGAATTGTTCTGGTCACTCCTTGAAAAATTGCTTATATCTTCAAAAATTGATCGGAACAAAACTTTTTCTCAACGGAACAAGACGATACAAAAATAACACAAAACTTTGGCATCGAAAAAAATTCTAAATTCCAATGTGGTGGGGCTGGCATTTCCCCAGCCCTCCTCAAAAAATGGCTATATCTCGCGAACGGAAGCGGAACATAAGTTTTTCTATACGGAACAATTCGACACAAAACTAACACAAAACTTTGGTGTATTGCGATATTTCAAAGTCCGCCATGGTGGGGATGGAGAAATGCACCTAAGAGTTGCACAGGCTCCATACGCTCGCTGTGCACTTCTTGAGGCCCGGAAAACTACCTTCTGGGCGTGGTGCATACATAATATCCTACACAACATTATCGTAATAAAATCACCCTTTTCTAAAGACCAATCACTGACATATTGGCTTTTAACAAATAAAAAATGTTGACGTTTTAATCGCAAACGTCAAACCAAATCGGAAACTGTGTTGGATAGACCAGTCGGTCGCCGCCGTTGGTCGCCGAGGTCGCCGCTTACAGGTTATATTGTGTAGAATTATTTTTGTGGCTAGCGCTGAAAAGTTGTCATTACAGGCCTGGCGGGCAAATAGCACTGTGGTACCACACAAAACCAATAAAACACTAAACTTGATGCAATAGTATATTAAGTAAATCGTCTTACAAGAATCTGACAATTCTAATCATTATTATTTATATCAACAACCGTTGCCCCGGTTTCCATAAAGGCTTGTCTACACCGCCTATTGGTCAGTAGCCACGTCGGCGGCAGTAGCTGTGACCGGTCTCCACAATCCGTCTTTTTTTATCAATTTTAGTGGTGGAATCTGTGCCTCTGGCAAACTGTCCACTTCCTTGTCATAGGCCTGGTCTTCAGATTCAGAATGAGGTACGGAATCATGCTGATCCACTTCTGATACCGTTGGTTGTCCGGATTTATTGATTGTTCTTTCGGGAATCTTTTTTAGATGAGTGCTGTGTCGTCTATAGATTTTTCCATCTTTCAGTAAGGTGAATTCGTTTCCGTTTTGTTCAATTACTTCAAATTCTTCGTTCCCAAACCTAGGTTCTAATTTATTTGTGATGTTCATATTTTTAGCTAGAACTTTGTCTCCCAGTTTTATCGTATTTTCTCTGGAGGCTCTTGTTCGGTCTTCTCTTTCTTTTCCTTGTTGTTTGTTGATGATGTAATTATCTCTAGCTTCTTCATCATTTTCGTTTGCTATGAGGTCATTAATCGAAGGAATTTTGTCACGAATATTTCTTCCAAACAGTAGCTGGGATGGAGTTTTTCCAGTTGTGCCGTGAGGAGTAACATTATACATCAAAATAAATTTATTTATTTCTGTCTTATAGTCAGCTTTGTTCGAATACGCAATCTGAATGCGTTTTAGGATTGACTTATTCATATTTTCTACCTCACCGTTCGCTTGGGGCCAATAGGGTGGCGTTTGGATTAACTTAATATTGTTTGTTATACAAAATTGTTGGAATTCATTACTAATAAACTGCGGGCCATTATCTGCTCTTAAACTTTTAGGAAAACCGAGACGAGAAAATATTTCTAACAAGAGATTTATTATGACGGACGAGTTTGTTGATTTCAGGAATTTTATTTCTTGGTATCTTGAGTAATAGTCGATTACCACTAGTATCATGTCCTTATTAGGCAATGGTCCCATTAAATCTATAGCAAGACATTGCCAAGGTCCTTCTGGAAAGTGATGTCTTGACATAGGTGGTGGTTTATTGGGCTGGGACACCATGAGGCAATCGCGGCATGTTTTTACAAATTGTTCGGCTTGTCTGTCTATACGAGGCCACCACACCTTTGCGCGCAACCGTCGTTTCATCACCGTCTCTCCTGGATGCCCCTCATGAGCCAGTTCCAATGTTTGCTTAGTTAAGGAGTCAGGTATGACAATTCGGTTTCCTCTAAGTAAGACTGGTCCCATAGTGGACAGTTCCATTCGAAATGGAAAATAAATGTTTTTGTCAGCATTATCCCAGGAATCACTGGTAATTTTACTTACAGCCTGTGAAATATCGTTGTCTGCCTTGCTTCCTAAAATAACTTGAGTTATCGTCATTGCTTTGGGTGTGCTTTTTTCGACGATCGTAAATATATGTTGCTCCTCTCCAACATCAAAAGACTTTTCATTCTGTAGTTTACACAATCTAGATACAGAGTCTGCAATGTTGAGCCTCCCTGGTTGGAATATAACTTTGAATTTGAATGCTTGTAACCGAAGTAACCATCTCTCAATGCGTGCTCGTGGTTTAGACGTGGGCTTGAATATAGCCTCCAATGGTTTGTGATCGGTAACAAGTTCAAATTCTAGTCCTGCTATATAGAAATAAAACCTTTCTACTGCCCATACAAGTGCTAGGCTTTCCTTTTCCGTTTGTGAATAGCGTCTCTCTACATCTGACAAGCTCTTGCTTGCAAATGAGATCACTTTAGGGTTATCTTGGTCATCAAACTGTAATAGTACTGCTCCTAGGGCAACCGGACTAGCATCTGCTACTAGTCGTGTCCGCTGTTTTGGGTCAAAATATGCTAAAATTGGGAGTTTAGCTAATGATGCTTTAAGACGATCAAAATGCTGTTGATGATTTTCGGCCCAAATAAACTTTGTATCCGTTTTTACTAATTGTCGTAAAGGTTCAGTTGTAGTTCCTAAGTCAGGAATAAACTTACCTAGATAGGTCACCAGGCCTAAGAAACTACGCAATTCTTCTTTATTCGCTGGTGCACGAAAATCCAGAATCGTTTTTACTTTCCTTTGGTCCGCTTCAATGCCCTTGTCAGATAACTTATGGCCAAGAAACTGTAATTGCTGAACCTTGAAGAGGCACTTCGCTTTATTTAAGCACACATTGTTGTCGTTTAGGACTCTCATGACTTCTTTAAGACACGTGTCGTGTTCTGATTCCGAAGCACCATAAACGACAATATCATCCAGGTAGTTTAAACAATTTTTACAAGATGCCAGTAATGCTTCAAAGATTCGTTGGAAAATTTCTGGTGCTGAATTGACGCCAAACATAAGGCGTTTGTACCTAAACATACCTTTGTGAGTTATAAATGTAGTGATCGGGCGGCTATCCTCTTCCAGTTCTAGTTGGTGATAGGCGCTCATCAAATCTAAATGGGAGAAATACTTTGCGGTTTTTAATTTCGTCATGAATGAGTCGAACGTTGGTAGTGGATAGTTTTCTCTCAAAATGGCTTCATTAGCTCTACGCATATCGACACAGATGCGGATATCGCCAGTCGGTTTGACAATTATGACGATTGGTGATATCCAAGCACTCGGTTGTGTTACTCTTTCAATTATGTCATTCTGCAAAATTTCGTTTAGTTTATCCTCTACTTGCGCCTCTACTGATACTGGGACTCTTCTAAGAGGTTGTTGTACTGGTTTTACATAGGGATCTATGGATAATTTTACAAGAACATTTTTAACTTTAGGAAATGGTGTTATGGTCTCAAGATTATTCACACTGAGTCCCATCTTCAATATACCCAACTGTTTAGCTGTATACTTCCCGATTAGTGATATCTCCCCAGTTTCTATGACATAGAAAGGCGAAATAATTTGACTTCTGTTTGGGATGTTGATTGTAGTTAGAAATCTATGTTTAATTTGTAAAGACTGTCCAGATGCATATGGTTTTAATATGTCGGTAGTTTCTGTGATATCCCAAACGGTGGCTCTTTTTCTGGTAAGTACGTCCCAGTCTTGTCCTGTTATTATGTTCACTTTTGACCCAGAATCGATAAGTAGTTTTAACTGTACGCCACCCACCATGCATTCAATTAAATCGTCCGGGTGGTCTAGGTGAATAGGTGGCATAGAATTATTGATCTTAAAACAATCATAAGTCCTGATATCATTATCTTGCTGCAGAGCGCTTGAATCTTCAAGGTCAACACGATTTATATTTGATCTAAACCGTTTTTGATTGTTTCCTTGGAATGTTGTAGGTCTTTTCCCTGGTTGGCGAGTTTTACAGTACGCAGCAAAATGTCCTTGATATCCACATTTTCTACATTTGGCCTCTTTAGCTGGACACGCTTTTACATTTCCAGAATGCCCCGGTCGTCCACACCTGACACATAGGTCGGACTGTCGTCTAATTCCAATCCTATTTATTGCAGCCGATGAAATACTTTGTCCGGTTGTTGTCATGTTCATTGTTGTCCATTGTCTACCAATTTGTTCGTCAACTTGACACAATTCGATAATTTCATCTAAACTACGTTCTTTCTCAAGAATTTTTTTCTTCAGCTCCATTGATGCCCAGCTGTCAATAATTTTATCCTTCATGTTGATGGCTATGGCTTCAGTTTCAGAATTCCCAAATGTACAACGCTTAGCTTGTTGTCTAATTTTCAACAAAAATTTATTAAAATTTTCCCCTTCTTCTCGATTAATATTTCGAAAAACATGGCGTTCGAACGTAGAGTTCTGCTTGGGGGAAAAGTATTCTGACAACTTGTCAATAAGAGTTTTGAAAACGTCATTGTTTTGTTCTTTATCAAAAGACTCTATGGCCCCTGGTAAGCTATACGCAACTTCTTGCAATTGTGTACCACCTAGGTGCAGCAGTTTGTTCCTCTTTTTAACGACATCCGAAATATCTTCCGCAGCCAAGTACAGACTAAATGATCTTAGCCATTTCTCCCATTCTCCTCTGACCAGGGATTTGTCTATACTGTCGCAAAGAAATTGCTTAATACCGGTGTCGGACATCTGCAAGCTAGGAATGGTACACAGTTACCAATTCGCTTTGTTTATACACATATAAAGTATGAACTAAAATGTCACTTACAGTTTATTTTATTTGCCGTTCACAGGCTTCTTGGGGTGCTAACAGTCCGTGTGCCCTCTATTGTGGTGCTCACAGCCTTCTTTTGTGGTGCTCACAGCCCTCTCTTGTGGTGCTCACAGCCCTCTATTGTGGTGCTCACAGCCCTCGACTTTGGTGCTCACAGCCCTCGACTTTGGTGCTCACAGCCCTCTATTGTGGTGCTCACAGCCCTCTATAGTGGTGCTCACAGCCCTCTATTGTGGTGCTCACAGCCCTTTATTGTGGTGCTCACAGCCCTCGACTTTGGTGCTCACAGCCCTTCGGTTATTATATTATACTATCTGCATATATTTTTTTTTATTACCTTACCTCTGAATAACGGGTTCGTACCGCTCGCTCGTCGCCAATTTGTGGTACCACACAAAACCAATAAAACACTAAACCTGATGCAATAGTATATTAAGTAAATCGTCTTACAAGAATCTGACAATTCTAATCATTATTATTTATATCAACAACCGTTGCCCCGGTTTCCATAAAGGCTTGTCTACACCGCCTATTGGTCAGTAGCCACGTCGGCGGCAGTAGCTGTGACCGGTCTCCACAAGCACCTTTCGTGTCTCTATAGACGCAAAAATGACATTTTCGCATATACGTATTAGGGATTATACGGAGCTTGTCCTATAACACTAATGTGTAGTCTCGGTTCCAACAATGTGAAACGGAGATATATATTTTGTCTATCGATGTGGTGCCCAGCATTAAACTGCGCATGTGTGTCCAGTAGTTACTAGGACCGTCGACAAATGCCGCTTTGTAGCTTAAACTGCGCGGTCGTTATTACCGCAGCCGTTAATATTTACTAACGCCCACGCTAACGCGAAACCACTGACAGCCAATAGATAACCTTAACATGTGGCAGCTTACTAACGCCAAACTGTTGATGTTGGATATTATTCCTATTGAAGATTGGTTTATATAGTAGCATGTTATGTTGCTATAGTAATTATAATAATAATATACGAATGTCAATGAATGTAATTGTAGAGGAATAAAACAGAATTGGAAGTTTATCCGTATTCTCACACTTATTAGAGTTTTCACGAACCGCACTTTTGCTTAGGAACGCACGTGTTTCAACAGGTTACGGGCCCAGTAAATAGAATGGAGAATTTAACGAAGTTGCAAATTGGTTTGTTGCAAGGGAAGGCTAACTGGTCAACCTGGAGATACAAGGTACAAATTCTGCTTCGCAGCATCCCAAATGCAAATGATGTTATCGAAGGAAAACTTGAAAGACCAAATCCTTTACAAAAAGGAGATGATGCAGACGTCAAGAGTTACAAGACAGATCTCGCAGTCTTTGTAAAAGCTGACAGCAGTGCTCTGCTTCTATTGACAACAAATATGTGTGACGACACACTCAAGAAAGTCATGCGTTATACGACCGCTCGTGAAGTTTGGCTGGAACTACACAGGCTCTATGATGGTGTTAATGAAGACCGCTCCTATAATCTATGTATGAGTTTCTTTGGATTTAAGAGAGACTCAGAAGATGATATCGCAACTCATCTCTCGAAGTTGAAAAATATGTGGAACGAGCTCAGTCTAGAAATGTCTCAAGATAGCAAACAGTTACCCGAACTTCTGTTGATCTGCAAAATTCTGGATACACTTGGCGAGGAATATTTTTCATTCAGGAGTAGCTGGCTTTTAACACCAAAATCAGAGAGAAATGTAGAGAATCTAACCAGTCATTTATGTGCTTTTGAAAGAGTCATGGCTGGTAAACAAGTACCTGACGGAGGGATCTTTAGTGCATCTACGAGTATGCAAAAGCACATTAGTGGTAAGAATAAGGACGCAAAAATAAAATGCAATTATTGTTCTGAGGTTGGTCACCGTGTAAGGAACTGTCCAAAGTGGATCAGAGATGGTAAACCATCTAAGGAGAAGAATAATGTGCACAAGAATATTTCTCAGAGAGTGAATATGATGCTCATGTCTGTAGAAATGGCACAGGCAAATACGAAAGTGTTTTTGGCAAAACGAGACAGAGACTGGTGGGTTGATAATGGTGCAACAAGCCACATAACGAATCAAAGTGATCTTTTCCAAAACTTTGAATTCTTTCATGAAAAATCAAAGGTTACTACAGCTAATGGTGACATAGTTCCTGCAATAGGTAAAGGAACTATTATCATTGAAGCTAATGTCAATGAAAAGATAATACCGATTACTTTACAAGATGTTTGGTATGTACCATCGATTCAGAAGAACCTGTACTCAGTATTAGCTGCTCATGATAAAAATACTTCCAGTGTTTTCACATCGAATTCAACGAAATGCAGTTTGGCTATTGATGATGATACAAAGATTGTTGGAAGACGTTGTCAAAAGGGTGGACTTTACAAGCTAGATGTGAACAACGTACATCCTGTAAAACAGTTAGAAGTTTTTATGACAACTGCAACTCAGCTGTATCATGAACGACTCGGACATCAAAATAAGAGGCATGTCAGAGCTTTTGTTAAGAGAGAGTTAGGTATCGACCTTCCTCTTGAAGATGAACTTTGTCAAGGTTGTTTATATGGTAAAGCGCATAGATTAAAGTTCAGTACCAGAACAAGAGCATCAAAGCCCGGTGAGTTGATACATACGGATGTATGTGGACCATTTGATCCATGTTCATATTCAAAATTTAGATATTTTTTACTTTTTAAAGACGATTATACAAAGTTTCGATTCGTTTACTTCTTGAAAGAAAAGTCAGAAGTTCCTGAAAAATTGAAACTGTTGTTGGCTGAAATAAAAGCTTCAGAACGTAATATAAAAGAACTACTCAGTGATAATGGAGGTGAGTTCGATAATCACAAAGTAAAAGATATACTTCAGAAAGAAGGAATACGACAGCGGCTCGTATGCCCTTACACTCCAGAACAGAACGGTTGTGCTGAAAGAGAGAATCGTACCGTAGTAGAAACAGCAAGAGCTCTGATGTATGGACAAAAGCAGTTACCGCTTCAGCTATGGGTTGAGCTAGTGAATACGGCAGTTTATATTCTCAACAGAACTGGTCCAACACAGCAAGATGTGAAATCACCTTACGAGCTCTGGTATGGAAAGAAAGAGAGTGTTAAGCATTTACGTATCATTGGTAGTACTTGCTACGCACATGTTCCGAAACAAAAGAGAAAGAAGTTACACAAGAAGGCTATTAAAGGCATTTTGGTAGGATATTATACAGACGGTTATCGTATCTGGGTGACTGAAGGCAAGAAAAATAGTCTAGTAAGGTCTCGAGATGTAACATTTGACGAAGAACCCTTAACCGTTTTAGAGGCTGACAAGGAAGCAACAACAAAGAACAAGAAATCGTGTTCTAATATATTTGAAATACCTTTGCCGCCTTCTGAACCTACGGAAATAGAACGCCAATGCATCGTAGATTGCCCTATCGAGACAGAGGACAATACACGAGATAGAGGCAACGTGCAACCAGATCAGTTACGTGAAAGAGAAATTGATGTTTTTCCGGAAGAAGAAATGGAAGATAGAGACCATCAAATTCCGAGAGGTGATTTTACTGGAGATGACGAATTTTTTGACGCATTTGAAAGATACGATCTTAGAGATAGATCAACTTTAAAGCGTCCAGTTAAGTTTATTGACTATGCTATGTCATTTGTAATGAATTCATCCGAGCCATTAACTTATAACGAGGCTATGCAGAATACTGATAAAGACCAGTGGCGTCTAGCGATGGAGAATGAATTCAATTCACTGAAAGAGAACAATACGTGGACTCTACAAGAAATTCCTAAAGGACGCAAAGTATTACCGGTAAAATGGGTATATAAGATCAAAAGAAACGTAGACGGTTCTATAGAACGATACAAACCACGTCTCGTAGTGAAAGGCTTTCGTCAACGGAAAGGTACTGACTTTGAGGAGACTTTTAGTCCAGTAGCCAGAATGGCAACAATCAGTTTTAAGCGTTGCTGCAAGTGAAAGAATGTACTTAACACAGTTTGACGTGACAACAGCATTCTTAAATGGCCACTTAGAGGAAGACATTTTTATTACACAACCTGAAGGTTTCGAAGATGGTACTAATAAAGTATGTCATCTCAATAGAAGTCTATATGGTTTGAAACAAGCAATACTCGATTCAATAAAATTTTAAGAGTTCGGTTTTGCCCAGGGCACAGCAGATCCATGACTTTACACAAAGGTGGAAGGAAAAGAAAAGCTAATTCTGACGGTGTATGTTGATGATGGTTTGATTGCTGCATCAAATCAGAAATTGGCAGAAGGCTCTCTTAGTCAGCTGAAAGAAAGACTTAAGATTACGTCGAAACCGGCTTCTTTTTATTTGGGTATTCAAATTCAGAGATGTAACGATGGGAGTATTGTTATAAAACAGGAAGGCTTACATCAACAATGTGTTAGAGAGATTTGGAATGAGCAATTGCAATCCGATCAAG
This sequence comes from Melinopterus prodromus, assembly GCA_964023965.1. Taxonomy (NCBI): domain Eukaryota; kingdom Metazoa; phylum Arthropoda; class Insecta; order Coleoptera; family Scarabaeidae; genus Melinopterus; species Melinopterus prodromus. Next base: position 32,255,980 of record OZ030392.1, read on the forward strand.
ACTCCGATGGAAAATCAGACATTTGATTCAGGGAGAGAAGTCGTCCTTAGAGGAATCAAAAGTAAATTTTCCGTATCGTGAAGCTGTTGGAGCTCTCGCATATTTAATGGTGGGAACGCGCCCTGATATCGCATACGCAGTAGGTATAGTTTCAAGGAAATTAGAGTCACCAACTCTAAATGATTGGCGCAAAGTAAAGAGGATAATGCGCTATCTCAAAGAAACTACTGCTTATGGTATAAGATACCAGCCAGATCGACCTAGAATGCTTGAAGCGTTTAGCGATGCAGATCATGGTGGAGATGTCATGACTGGACGATCAACGACTGGCATTGTATGTTGTTATGCTGGTGGAGCTGTATCTTGGTTGAGCCAACGACAAATATCAGTTGCAATCTCAACTACAGAGGCTGAGCTTGTAGCAGCTAGTGAAGGAGCTAGAGAGCTAGTTTGGTTAGTAAGAATCTTTGATGCGATAACAAAACTAGCTTGTAACCCTACACTATCAGTAGACAATGAAGCTGCCATCCGTTTGGCTCACAATCCAGAATTCCATAGAAGGACAAAGCACATACGAATAAGACACTTCTATGTACGTGAACTGGTAACCCAAGGAGCTATAGAAATCAAGAAAGTTAGCTCAACATTACAATTAGCTGACACGATGACGGCGTTGCCAAGGCCTAGATTTGTAATGATCAGAGAAAACTTAGGTCTGGTTTCAAGAATCATTCAATAAGGGAGAGTGTTGATGTTGGATATTATTCCTATTGAAGATTGGTTTATATAGTAGCATGTTATGTTGCTATAGTAATTATAATAATAATATACGAATGTCAATGAATGTAACTGTAGAGGAATAAAACAGAATTGGAAGTTTATCCGTATTCTCACACTTATTAGAGTTTTCACGAACTGCACTTTGCTTAGGAACGCACGTGTTTCAACACAAACGACTGACAACCCACCTTATAACCTTATAACAACCTTATAACCTTATACATGTCCAGCTGGTGGCAGCCTATGGATACAATCTAGCCAATCGAATCCACGAGCTTGACGCATGCGTAGTGTGTCCAGTGGCACTACATCGGATGAGAACAACGCTAGTGTTGGAACAGCCTGCTGTTACCAACATTCTTTATATCATTTTGTATTTATATCAATTTTCGTATCGTGTTTATTACAGCCAACACATATTATACAGGTGTTACATTTAAAAAACTCAGAAAAAGGGTATTTGAAAAACATCAATATTTACTACGTTCAATGAACACCCCTGTATAGTGTATAATATCTTTGGATACTATCATCTACCTACTGGCTTTACCTATTGTCTCACATAGTGTAAAGGCAAAATCGGTAAAAAAATTGACATGGTTTTTAAAAAGATCCTGCAATGCGCATATTTTAGAAAAATAGTTGCTCTGGAACTATTAACGCTGTGACTTAGCAACATACACGGTTGAATAAACCAATTTTCTAGTATTCATAGCGTGGGATTTTGACTTGCGGCTTAGCAAAGTTTAACTAAAACTATCGTTAGGAGCCACATGCGCGCTATGTGGAGCCTAACGATACGTTACTTAAACTCCGCTAAACTGCAATTGAAAACCCGCCCTAAATATAATAAACTATACAGGACGATACATTAAAAATAATGTACATATTTTCCGCCACACCTAAAACAATAGGCACAAGTATAAAATAAATTTAAAATTGCTAGAAAATTGATTTTGAGTTTATCCGTATTCGCATAAAAACTGTCATAAATGTTTAAATAAATGGTTTTACATTAAACAAAACTATTAAATGTGATAATGTTATTTCAGTTTAAGTTAACCATTTTTTTTTTCTACGTTTCTTACCTCTAAAAAAGAGCTTATGCAATATAGCAAACGTGGTAACTAACAAGCAATTTATCAACAGAAGTTTAATTATTGGTTATTTATTATTAGTTGATTTAGTCACAATTGGCACAAGTATAATATGAAATTATAATAAGAAAATTGCTATAGCATATTGAGTTTATAGGTATACAAATAAAAAATCGATGTGGCCAGGCACATGACTTTATCATACAATATATAAAATTAATAGTTTAGCTGCATGAGATTCTATTTGATCCAGATCGATCGTGTCTGCATTAAAACTTAGTTAGCCAGAATTTGACAGATATTTTGATAATATTGACAGTAGGTATTGTCAAAAAGCCAGCGTTTGACACTGTCAGAATGAAAATAATTGTAAAATCCTGAATTTACTCATACAGCTAAACTATTAATTTGACCAAAAAATGTCATAGATAAAACATATACAAAATCTCCTTTACTTTAATTTATTATTTAAGCATTTTGAGGAAATTACAGAAATGGCAGCTCATTTGCAAAACCTTGAAAAATGCTCAGAGGATACATCCAGTTCCTTTGGACCCTTTTGAACCAAAAGCTTTTCAGCTCTAACTCTAAGGTTGGTCATAAAACTTCTAAATATGTACTTTCGTCCAGATACTTATGCTTATGATAAAGTAAAAAGTCATAGACTTTATTATTTTGAAAAAAAAATTTTTAAGTGAGACTAAACAAAACTTAATTTTTACTTAAATTCTTAATAATTAATTATTATGTGGACGCTGTTTCTTACATTTAAAAAGGAATCTACAATATAGGGAAGCAGTAAAGAAGCAAAAATGTGTAGGCTTTCACGGGCAGAAGCATTTAGAAAATAAACTGCTTCCGGGTTATGCAGTGTGTTAAGATTTGTTAATGCTGAGGTTTCGCGAACCATGTTGCTCGCTTCTTCAGAGCTAACTGAATACAGTATTCAGAATAAAGTCTGTATTTACAGTTTAGATAGGCTCTGTCCGTTGTTATCTTTGTGCGTGTTTGTTTCATTACGTGAATGCAAAAGATTTAGAAAATAAACAAAGTGGTGAAAATCGTTTCAAGGTCACCGTGGATTGAGCAGTTGGTAATATCTTACCAACTACTTAAAAACGCGTTTTTTTTTGTCGTTTTGCACCGACCCTTAATAACAGATGCTACGGATGCTACTCTTTGATCTCAGCCATAGGCCTGCATTGCGTGCATAGGCGGAGAACATAGAGCAAATAAACAAGTGTTACAAATAAAAATGACAGACTGTGTCAATTGGGCTATCTAAAAATGTCATGCTTGTCATGTCACATTGCGCGTGTCACTGGTAACTCCCAGTTAGTTTTAAATTTAAAAAATTTGCTGTGGCCAGACACATGACTTTATCATACAATATATAAAATGAATAGTTTAGCTACATGAGAGTCTATTTTATTGAGATAAATCGTAGGTATTGTCAAAGCATCAGCATTTGATACTACTTACACAACGTCATTAGAAAATAGTTATTTATGTCACAAGTGCCGAAAGTGGAATAGCGCGACGTGCGGTGATGCGGCGCGTCACCGAACGCGGAGCGTCGCCGTCGCATGTGAGCGAGTCGCGCTATCTAGTTTTTGACAGGAGTGACACCAACGTTTATTGAGTTGCTTTCTGAGAAATATGTATAAAAAAAATAAAAATTTTTATATTTTTGTATAGGAAATGTTAGGTAGGTACCACTTTGACGAAACGTCAAGTTTAAAAAACTAATTCAAATTCTGACAGATTTATATTTGTTCATGACACTGTAGATGTCACATCCGTACCAACAACTCAATTAAAACTACACTCATCGCTATACTTTATTTATAATTTTCTCAATTTATCGTTTTTAGAATTAGATATAAAGACGGGTTGATATTGCTTATCAATAAACAATCAAATTGGTGATCTTATTTTATTTGAAATTTGTATTTTGTACTTTGGCGCACTAGAGCGGCAACGTTCCATCGCGGTTCTCCTACCTCTGATGAAATCAGCTGTATTCGAGTGTGACAGCACAAAAAAATATTTGTCAAAATTCTGGCTACTATGTAGTTTCATATCAATGCAGATGCGACCGATCTCGATCAAATAGAATTTGCTCTTGCAGCTAAACTATTAATTTAACCAAAAAATGTCATAGGCATAAATTATTCAAAATTTCCTCTTCTTTAATTTATTATTTAAGTATTTTGACGAAATTACAGAAATGGCGGCTCATTTGCAAAATCCTTGAAATAGGCTTAGAATAAACTACCAGTTCCTTTGGACCCTTTTGAACCAGTTTGGTCATGAATCTTCTAAATATGAAGTTCCGTGCCGATACCTTTAGTAGTTTCTCCGAAATCGAATTAACAAAAATTGTGTACGCACGCACACACGCACGCACGCACGCACGCACGCACGCACGCACGCACGCGCGCGCACGCACGCACGCACTCACGCACGCACGCACGCACGCACGCAAACACGCACGCACGCAAACACGCCCGCACGCACGCACCCACGCATTTTACATACTGCGTATGAAAAAACAAAAAATGATGATCAGAACAACTATGATTTTAGTTGTAGTTATAGACAAGGCAATAGAGCAAAAATGACTCAGTTGGTGCCAAAAATAGTAGCAGGAAGCCGACGGTCCCAGGTCACGTAAAATAGTCCGTAGATGTATTGTGATATATTTCCTTCTCACAAATATCATTTCTTAATTTGTTATAAACAAAAAACCTCAAACAAACGTGTTTTTTTTTTTCGTTTTTCGCTTGTAAAAACTGAACCGATGGAGCAATCTTGATGCTTTCAACACATGAATTGTAGAGAATGAAAAGACGAAAGAAGTAAACCCTGCACGGACTCGATTGAATTATTATTAACGGAGGAAATTCGGAAAAACCGGAAAAATCTGCGTTTTTTCCAAACGTCATAACTCCGCCATTTTCATAGCTGTAGTGGAGGCTTTTCGCGTGAAAGTCACTACTTTCAATCACTATTCAATCACTATTGATAGGTACTTTGAGTGTGGACAACCCAGGCGTTATCCATTGATTAGTTTTTGCACAATTGCAATTTAAATATTTTTATGCAATATGGTTTGGCGAGCCTGGATGCGTCGGAGGTGGTCCGATTTTAATTTTTTTATGTAATTTGAAAGTAGAAGTATTGTGCTACAAAACGTTTATTCTGATTTTGAGTTAAAATGTTGCAAAATAGGCGAAAAATGCTTTCAAATAAGACCGAAAACTGCACCGCGCTCCAAAACGGTAGAGTAGTGGGGTAGGCGGCCGACTCGGGGAAACGCGCAACGCGCTTGGATTACTATAAGTCGATCTCACCAGTGCTGCAAATTACTCATCGCTTATAAGTGTATGAACCAAGATTTTGACGTAACGCGCAGCTTGATTGTTGTGCATAGGCAACCGAACATATACATCACTGTACATACGTTGCCTACCGAGGCGGATATTATAGAAATTAAATTAATATTGCTATTATCTTTACTAATTAAATAACCTTTAGGGCAACCATCACCATAGATTTTTTATTAAGCGGCTTACCTTTCAACGAAAACATTTTTGCAAAAACACGGTCACGTCCAATATTTACGTTCAGTATTAGAGGTTAGGGTAGAAAGAAAAGTCATTCTAAGAATAGACGTACTTTTTCGCTGGGCGCATTTAATTTGTACAGCAGATGTATCAAAATCATTCCATTCCGTTCTAACACACGGCAATCTATACGAAAGAAGTGTAACGTATGCGGAAAATAACAGCAGAAATCGATGAGTAATTTGCAGCACTGGTGAGATCGACTATATAGATACGTTTTTCCCCGCGTCTGCGCCTACCCCCACTACTCGACCGTTTTGGAGCGCGGTGCAGTTTTCGGTCTTATTTGAAAGCATTTTTCGCCTATTGTTCAACATTTTAACGCAAAATCAGAATAGACGTTTTGTAGCACAATACTTCTACTTTCGAAATACGTAAACAAATTAAAATCAGATCACCTCCGACGCATCCAGGCTCGCCGAACCATATTGCATAAAAAACATTTAAACCGCAATTGTGCATAAAGTAATCATCGGACAACGCCTGGGTTGTGCACACACAAAGTACCCATCAATCGCTACTTTGTCGCGAAAAGCCTCCACTACTACTTTAAAAATCGCGGAGTTCTGAAATTTTGAAACCAAAATTAATCTCATAGTTGCCAACTTAACCTTATATTGATAAGATCTCCCTAAGGCCCAAACACTCCAGACGCGACCCTGGGGGTGTGATTGGCCTATTTTACCAATATTGTTGAATTATTGCTAAATTTTACCAATATTGATTAATAACAGTACTTATTATATATAAAAATATGTAATATGGCAAAACAACTGTAAATTTGTATTACAAATGATAGCATGTTATATTGTATACTGCAGGTCATACGTATCATTCTTCTACATTTTTAAAATCATCCAGGTAATACAGAAAAATTATTGGGATATACAGACTGGCCGGTAATCCCAATCTAGTAAATTTTTCCCTCTCATCTTCGATACCGTTCTCCTCCAATGTCTGGTACATGTTCAGATTTTTATCGTTGCATCTACGGTAATAATATGTGGAATGGCTTAAATTTCTAAATGTTCAAAGTACCTTGCAGAAAATTACCTCCAGCTATACGAGTCTGGATCCCTATTGTAGACGGTATACCTTTCCGCAATTCTGGCTATGGTATCCTCGCAACAAACATGCATGAGGACTTCTTTGCATATAATCACATTGGTTATTCTGATCGGTCTAACTTTCTTGGTTAATTTACCAACCATGAAGCTGAAGAAATTGCGTTTATTTTAAAAACTTCCTACCTTGATAACATGAAAGCGAAGAGGGAACGTTTTGGCATACACAATATCGACATTAAATTAAATCGGGGTGTATTTTTTCAAAAACGTATCCTCTGTACATCCGGATAAGGTAATTTACTTTTGGTCATCTTTCCACCAAGGTAAGTTTTCCAGTGGCTTCCATTTAGTTGATGGTACTTGAATTTCGACGTGAGGCAACCTTCCATGTGGGCAATATGGAACTAGTACTCCTGTTACGGGATGGACAAAGTGTTGGATATCTCCAGTGCTTGCATCAAACCAATCACTAACGTCCTTCCCTGCAAAAGCGACAAGTGGTCTGATGCAGTCTTGTCCACTGAATTCCCTCAGCAGAGGTGTTATGTTATATACTTTCCCGAGGAATGATATCCAACAGTCATTGACAGAGTTGTGAATAACCACCTCGAAGGGAGCAATGTAATTCTCAGCGTTCGTAAATTTTTTTAGTTCCGGCATTTTTTGGCTGGCGAAAGATTGACACATCTTGTATTTTAGAGGTCAGATCTGACATAATCGTTTCTTGACATTAAATCATAACATACTGGATCGCACTGGATAACAAAGGAACGTTCTGGAACCAATAAACAGCACATTGCACAGGCTTATTGATCAATAAATTCAGTAGATAAATAGTTTGTTGGACAATACTCTTGGACAATACCGACGTTTCGAGTATGAGGTAAAAGATAAATAAGTAACAAGTATATATGGTTTCCATTTAAAAAAATCTGATGTGGCCAGGCACATGAGTTTATCATACTATATATAAAATTAATAGTTTAGCTGCATGAGATTCTATCGAGATCGATCGTGTTTGCATTAAAATAAAACGAATTAGCCAGGATTTGAGAGATATTGACAGTAGGTATTGTCAAAAAATCAGCCTTTAACACTACCTACTGTCATTAGAATAAAAATATCTGGCAAATCCTATATTAATGCAGGCACGATCTCGATCAAATAGACATAAATTATACAAAATTTCCTCACAAAACTTTAATTTATTATTTAACTATTTTGACGAAATTACAGAAATGGCGGCTCATTTGCAAAATCCTTGAAAAATGCATAACAAAGTTGCTACCCGCAGTCGAAACACACATTGACTTTGTAAACACCATGCTACACCAGGCTGTTTCAATATTCTTTCACATAGCGTACGTGCGCGCGTATTTTTCCTCCTCATCACATTCTCCATGCATTTGCGGGTTGAATTGACGTTTCGTAACCGCTGACGTTCTGAATACTGTCAAAAGTTTCAAAATTTCCTGGCTACCTACTATTAATGTAGACACGATTTCGGTCAAATAGAATTTGCTCCTGCAGCTAAACTATTAATTTTACCAAAATATGTTATAAACATAAATTATACAAAATTTCCTCTACTTTAATTTATTATTCTATTTTGACGAAATTACAGAAACGACGGGTCATTTGCAAAATCGTTGAAAAATGCTAAGAGTAAATAGCCAGTTCCATTGGACCCTTTTGAACCAAAAGCTTTCAGCTTTATTTTGGTCATAAAACTTCTAAATGTGAACTTTCGTCCAGATACCTTAGTAGTTTCTCCGGAATCGTCGCCCCAATCGTTTACACACACACATACATACACACACAGACATTTTTTTGTACCTTGGTCAAAAATGTTCAGGGCACACATAAAGACCTATGTCATTTTTTTTTTCGGCACGATTACAATACTTCTCATACTGCGTATGATAAAGTAACAATTGCTGATAACGACTAACTCAGTAACAAATGATGACAACTGACTTTCCTGACCTTGCAATAACCATTATTTTGTGACTTTTTTAATTAGGTACCTAGGTACCTAGTTCCTTTTTAGATTATCATACGTAGCATGACAAAATATTGTAATTATGTAAAAAAAAATTATTTTAGCGGAAATATGGCATTTGAATTCCCTGAACAAGTTACAAAAAATTTCTGTGTGCGTGTGCGGGTGCGTGTGCGTGTGCGTGTGCGTGAGCGTGTGCGTGTGCGTGTGGCACTAGTTGTAACAATAGTTATTACTGATAGAGATTGAGTTTGACATAAAATGTATACAGCACATTTCAATATTACGTTTTGAGTTGATAGGAAACTGGTAAATAACTGTATGTTCTATGTTTATAAACTGATTTAAAAAATAGTTTTTTCTCAATTTGCTGTTATTAAACAAAAGAAGCAATACTCTACCTAACTTTGCAGGGACTTACAGCTATACTTCCTCATCTAAAGTAAGGTAGCTTTGCCATGAGCGCTTTTCCATTCGATTTATCATCCTGCGAATTTGGCTGAAGATCTGACGTCAGATTTGGAATCAGCAGCACAATATCAATAGCACAGGAAATGAATTTAAAATCAATTAACAGTTTCTATATGTACTTTGGTTTGCAATATTAAATCCGCCATTTTGAATTTTGAGTATATGAGAACATCAGATTTAGAGTTTAAGATCCTTAAAGGTCACTAGAAATAAGCTTCGTGAGAGTTTGAATGTTTTTAGATTTTGGGTCGGTCATATTCAATCCACCATTTTTAATTTACAAAATCCGACATGTGATTTGGTATGAGGGAGCTAGAACTATTGTAGGAAATATGTTTCGTCGAAATCATATCTCTCACATTTTGGGTAGCCATATGCAATCCGTTCAAGTTCTTTCTGAATATCACAGTAGGCGTGTTTCTCATGAATCCGAGAGTTTTTGATCGCAATAATGAATCCACCACATTAAATTTAAAAAAAATCTGATGTGGCCAGGCGCAGTACTTTATCATAATATATATATATAAAATTAATAGTTTTGCTGCATGTGATTCTTTGATCGAGATCGGTCTAGTCAGGCATTTTGATTCTATTGACAATAGGTGATATTGCCAAAACATCAGCGTTTGACACTACCTACTGTCATTACAATGAAAATATCTGTCAAATCCCTGCTAACTAGTTGTATATTAATGCAGACACGACCGATCTCGATGAAATAGAATTTGCTTATGTAGCTAAACTGTTAATATTACCAAAACATGTTATAGACATAAATTATTCAGTATGTTCTCTACTTTAATTTATTATTTAACTATTTGACAAAATTACAGAAATGGCGGGTCATTTGAAAAATCGTTGAAAAATGAAAATATCCAGTTCCTTTGGAGCCTTTTGAACGAAAAACTTTTCAGCTCTAAGTTTGATCATTAAACTTCTAAATATGAAGGTTCGTCCTGATACCTGTAGTAGTTTCTCCGGAATCGTCGCCAGAAAACACGGATACACACACACACATACACATATACACACATGCACACACACAGACATTTTTTGTACGTTGGTCAATGTCCAGGGGAGTCAGAAAGGCATATTTCCGCTAAAATCACATTTTTTGGCACGTTACAATACTTCATACGGATCATATGGGTTTATTGTGGCTGATGTCCTTGGGTTTTTCCCAGTCATTAAATATAAATAAATAAATAAATAACTACTATGTATGATAAAGTAAAAAGCGGTTACAAAAATTAAAGAACAATAAATTCAATAAGTACCAGCTATTTTTGAATGAAGTTCTAGCAAAATGATTTATGTTGTTCATTATTATCAAACTGCATTAGGTAACTGCACAACTTTTATTGCAAAGAAAATTGCACTTGAAGGCAGTGATGGGTTAACAGAAAGTAAATTTTGCGTCAACACTAGTTTCAACTAGAAATCAAGTTGTTTTGATTTTCGTAATTCGTATGCACTGGTTTGGTAACTAACAAAGTAATTAGTAAGTAGGTTTTTGGCAATTGACGCATTTTCATTATTTTATGTTGTCGCCAGCTTGTCGGGATGATTTTTGTCATAGTGCCACTAATGAGGGCACAACTACTACAATTTTTTTTCTCGCATTTTGGAACCGTGCATTGTTGATTATGTGCACGTGGCTGGCACCTGCCCTCGCTTCACGATTATATACAATCTGAAGGCCAGAGTGTTCGACGTGTGTTTGAAAGTGTAATAAAGGGGGTGGCTGGCAGGTCTTGGAATACGGCCAGACTTGAATCAGGCACGAGCAGCTGAAATTCCGTACCCAAGAGAAATTTACTTACCGTAATTTAATAGACCACACTTCAGACGAGCACATCTGGCTGACCAGACTGTTGGGTTTGAGACGAACGCAGGCAACAAAGCGATAAAGTAAATTGTCAGATAATTTATTTGTGTGGATTATTTTGCATGTATAATGGTTTAAACTTATAAATGATAATATTAATAAAATGTTGTTCGGTTTGGGGTCCATTGAACTTTCTAATCTCATATAAATGTAATTCAATACTCAAAATAGGTTTATTTTTATTGGCCTAGTCAATGAAGTAAAAATAAAGGATCTGACTAGCAAGGGGGGCTTATTTTTATTATTATTCAATGTTACTACTTAACAAGATTTTAGTAATACAAATTACAATAATTGTAAGCTTTTTATTTATAAGGTTTATAAAAAAGCGGATAAATACCAAAATTAAAGAACAATAAATTCCCTACAGAAAAGTTGTTTTGTTGTTTTTTTAACAAAATTTCAAGAATATGTATAGGAATTAATAGTGATGTAAAATTACCGGTAATTTAAAAAATGTAAAATTACCGGTAATATTACCGTGACGATAAATTGCCCGTAATCTAATAGCTTGCAATACTAACGGTAATGTTACCGGTAATATTACCAACATGTCTTATCCGGCGGCGCCATCATAGGGCCCTGGGCAATTGAAATTACTTAGTTAAGAAGAATTGCTTTTATATGCAAAAATTATAAATACTAATTATATTGATATAACATTTCGGAACCTTTTTGCAACAAATTTTAATGTAGGTACCTACATAACTATTTAATCTAACAACAGCATATTCTTAAGAATTACAAAATAACTAATAAATAGCTTAAAAATTTGAAAATCAAAATGCGTAGCAAGTAAACCATGTTATGTTAATAAATAAAGGGTATTCTTAACAAATAAATGTTTTTAATATTTTAAATATTTTAAAAAATGCGATAGATATTCTTAAATACTCCATCAACAATTACATTATACATATGTCCTCTGAATGTGTACTTATTAAATTTGTAGATGGACCTCACAGAGCAACTACACATTTATAAGAACAATCGAGACCCTCTGACATCTTTAATGAACGAACAAACGGACTTTATAAGACCGCTATTCACATATTTGAACTTGTAATTTCCCACAAATATCTTTCATAAACGCCTTGAAACATAGGCAACCACATACATCCACGTACACAACGAGTCGCCTATACCAATCCACACATAATTCAGTTATACTATTGCTTCCTTTAACGTCCACCAGATGCCACTAGATATGTATCTCACAACAGACGCCGACTTTTACCAAACTAGGAGCGTAAGGTGTCGGCTCCTTTGATGTCGGCGTCCCAACTTTTCAGAAATGTGGAAGGGATGCGTGGTGGTCACGTGATAGAGTTCAGCCTTGGTTCGTTAAAGGTTACTAGATGGCGCCACATAAAACGACAGCGTTTAAAAACATTAAAATTGAATTGATTGAGAATAAAGTGATTTTTCATTCAATTATGATATAAATTCCTCTAATATTGTGAATGACGATGTAATACGGGTTTAAATATTATCTCTCGATAATTCGGTGTCCCCTTCTGGATTTGGTTCGTGAAAATGATACGCGATGATGCCACTACCAGAACGCCAGCACAATTCAGATATGAAATAAATACCTTAAAAATTGTGTTATTCGATGTAATGCCGTTTTAAAGATTCCCTCTCGATAATTGAGTGCGAAATTCACTAATATTGTGTTTGAGCACAAAACATGCAAGCAGAAAAAGCTAGCGCCATCTTACGGGAAAATGGTGAACACAGGCTGAGGGCACGCATGCGCCCTCAGAATCTTCCCCAAATAGTTGCCGGATTGACCTAACTTTATGCTTTTACGTTGATTTTGATAATTAATCCTCGTTTATCCGACTGAGTTATTGTTCTTTTGCACGTAAAATATTGACATGATACCCAACAGAGACAGAAGACTTCGACAGAAACATTATTTTTATGTGATTCTCCGCAAATTAGACAGTGTGTGTGTGTGTGTGTGTGTGTGTGTGTGTGTGTGTGTGTGTGTGTGTGTGTGTGTGTGTGTGTGTGTGTGTGTGTGTGTGTGTGTGTGTGTGTGTGTGTGTGTGTGTGTGTGTGTGTGTGTGTGTGTGTGTGTGTGTGTGTGTGTGTGTGTGTGTGTGTGTGTGTGTTGTATGTGTGTATGTCTGTGTGTAAACGATTTTTGTGACGACGATTCCGGAGAAACTACTAAAGGTATCGGAACGAAAGTTCATATTTAGAAGTTTTGTTACCAAACTTAGAGCTGAAAAGCTTTTGGTTGAAAGGGGTCCAAAGGAACTGGTAGTTTATTCTAAGCCTTTTTGAAAGATTTTTCAAATGAGCCGCCATTTCTGTAATTTTGACAAAATAGTTAACTAATAAATTAAAGTAGAAGAAATTTTGTATAATTTATGCCTATGACATTTTTTGGTATAATTAATAGTTTAGCTTCAAGAGCAAATTCTATTTGATCGAGATCGGTCGCATCTGCATTGATTTGAAATTACATAGTACCCAGGATTTTGACAAATATTTTTTTTGTGTTGTCACATTCGAAAACAGCTGATCTCATCAGAGGTTGGAGAACCACTATGGAACGTTGCCGCTGTAGTGCGGCAAATTATAAAATACAAATTTCAAATAAAATAAGATCACCAATTTGATTGTTTGTTGATAAGAAATATCAACCCGTCTTTATATCTAATTCTAAAAACGATAAATTGCGAAAATTATAAATAAAGTATAGCGATGAGTGTAGTTTTATTTTAGTATGTTGGTAGGGATGTGTCATGAACAAATATAAATCTGTCAGAATTTGAATTACCTTTTTAAGGTGCGTTTTCATTAGTGATAATGGCAGTGGTAGCAGACGCCGTTATAGTATTTCCAATAGAAAATTGCTAGTGACTCATGTTTATGTACATGCAAACTAATATGTGTCATTATCACGATATGTAAGAAATACTATAATTTCGTATTCTACCACCGCCATTAGCTACCATTACCTACCAATCGGAACGCACCTTTAAACTTGACGTTTCGTCAAAGTGGTACCAGCCTAGCCTTTACTATACAGAAATCATTTATTTATTTTTTTTAAATACGTATTTCTTAAAAAGCAACACAATAAACGTTGATGTCGCTCCTGCCAAAAACTAGATAGCGCGACTCGCTCACATGCGACGGCGACACTCCGCCTTCGGTGACGCGCCGCATCACCGCTCGTCGCGCTATTCCGTACTTTCGGCATTTGTGACATAAATAACTATTATTCTAATGATGTAGTGTAGGTAGTGTCAAATGCTGATGCTTTGACAATACCTACGATTTATCTTAATAGAATAGATTCTCATGCAGCTAAACTATTAATTTTATATATTGTATGATAAAGTCATGTGCCTGGCCACATCAGATTTTTTAGGTTAAGTTTACACAATTATATATATTTGTTGACTTTGTTAATTGTTTATAGATTTAGGACTGAAAAAGGCTCATTATAGCCGAAACATGTATCCTTTATAAAACTATAATAAACTGAAGAGCAGGAATTAAGAGGTTTATTCCCCCCTTTGACTACGAACAATCATAATACGACGTGCAATATGGATTTTACCACATACCACCATACCACTTACCACATATTAAATTTGTGGTGCAGTTTTCATAGTTTTTGAGATATTTTTTTGGGGTTGTTGTCATGTGCACAAAGCCAGTGGCCTGTCTGTGCGGCACTTTAATCATATGTAATTTCCGAGTTCTTTTTCTACAATTACCCAAGTTTCCGATTCCATATAATTAAAAAAATACAATTATTCCGAATGCCTTCTGTTATATCAGTTTTAACAAGATGAAACGTAACGTGTATTGACACGTTACGTTACCAGATATTGATCTGGTCCTCAAAGCTTAGAAGTAACTAAATAAAAGGTGTAGGAAAAGACTTGAATATACAGAGTTATGTATTTGTAAGAAGCAGACGAAATTCCATTTTTAAATATAGCGTCATGTATATTTTTCCTGTCTTTTGAATTACAAATTGAACTGTAAAAACCGCATGTCCCTAAGGTCAATGGTGTAACTGTAATAAGACGATTAAATGTTAATAGGAAGCAATTAAACATATTTAAAAGAACTTCTACCGTGTCAATAGCTCGTCGTTTTCGAAAATGACTTAAGTTATAAATACGAAATACTTTGCAATATAAAGTGTGTTGTAGCTTAAGCAATTTCCTAAAGGTTTTATTCGAATCTATTTCTTGTCAACTTTTTAGAAAGAAATATATTGAGTGGTTACGTTTCTCTTTATACACACTGTGTAATAACAAGGACTTTGAAAGATTTACTACATTTTGCAGATCGGAATTTTTATTTTACAGACGCTTTTGGAGCATCTTTACAGAATAGAATTCCAGAACAAAAGGAAAAGTGTCGACTGAAAATCTTCGAAGAATGCATACAGTTTTTCTCTTCTAACTTGGCCAAGGGTTTCTCATTACTATCGTACAGTATTAGATAGTTTCTTTTGTTGCAAAAAAACATGATAGTCTATTACAGAAATGCGTTTCGAAAATACTGCTTTTGGCCCCCCTTGATATTGGGGGCCCTGGGCAAATGCCAATTTCTTGCATGGGATAACGCGCCACTGCTCATATCCCATACAAACCTAATGGCGTGGCTTGTGATAGATAAATGATATATAATGATATAAAATCTGGTAGCTATTTTATTAATATGAAAGTAGGAAAAATAAAAATTAATTTTAAAAATACATTTTTGTATGGTTGACGGCAATAAATTAAAATATCGGCAATATTACTTAAATGGCCGGTTATATTACCGCGGTAATATTACCGACACAAACATCTGTCTGCGGTAACTTTACGTAATATTACCAAAATTACCGGTAATAATACCGCGGTAATATTACCATTTTACATCCCTAGAAATGAATATAAAAATTTTTTTGCTGTGGTAGACGTTATAGGTACTTCATAGTATTTTACGAAAATCTCAAAATCCAAAAATTTTATCGCCATTTTGTCTGCATGTCTCTTAAAAATTACTCGTGCATTTTTTACTTTAGACGGGCGTTTTATTATGTGGGTTTGGTAAAAGAAACACAAATAGTTTACATATGTGTATTAGCAGGGCCGGCGGGTGATATTTTTCTTGTGTGCCTTTTTTTGGCGCCTTTCAGAAAAAGTTCAGTTATCGTTCCATCGGTTATATGGCACGGTTACAATACTTTCTTTTTACAAGGTGTCTAATTTTTTCCCCGAAAAATTATTTTCTAGATACATATTTTTGTTTTTCTTCAGTTCCTTAAAAAGTTACAGTTGTTTGCAATATTCATAAAACAACTAATAACTAACAACATATGAAACAATGCGTATTCGAAAAATAACACCATCAGTACCCATTACAACAATAAAAAGTAAATACATTTATAAGTAAGAACAATAAAAATTATTAAATTATAATGAATAAACATAAGAACAAAATAAAATCCATATGAAACTATTTACTGACTTTTTTTAGTAAGTAAATGTTATTCTTTTAAGAAGTTTTATATGAGCTCAATTCCTTAAGAAGGAGTGTTATCCCTGAAATAAAAAATAATAGGGATCTGAAATTTTATAATTGGCAATTAGAATCGAATACTACTAGGGAATGTCCTAGAAATTGTCGTCATTTTTTATGTGACACAGCAAAACGTCTCTTTTTTTAAAGAATTAATATTAAAAGTATCAAAGAAATTAAATGCAGGCTAAGAAATCAAAATAACTTAAGAACCGCTTAAAATCTTTAGTACAATTAGATGAGATTTTATTTCATAACATTATTTTAACTTCGGAGTGTTGCTGTTTAAAAAACAAGGCGGTGCAAAAAAAAACAACAACAACATTATTTAGAATATTTTTTTCATAGATTTTCATATTTATGTTTAAATTAAAAATATCAAGTTAACACCTTGCGATGTGATTAAGAAAACGTATTTATGGCAGCTTTCTCCAAGTACTTTGAATCTAATTTTGACTATTGTTATTAATGACACACATAGTCGATTATATGGTTACTATTGCTATTACACATGAAATATAATGCAGCCAGCTAAAAACTTTCATAAAAACTGGAATTATTTATTAACTTCATTAAATTGGACACTTTATACGGTTGCAGGTTTGAAATTTTTAAAACAATACAATAAACATGTATTCCCTCTTTATACTTCAATCCGAGGAGACATACTGTATATTTATTTGAAAGGAACTCTCCCAGCTTTATTTTTACCAAATTCTTTATAGCAGTGCATTGCGAAACTATTTCATTTTCCTGGTAATGGAGATATTTTTAAGTCTATTTAATTTAGCACGTACTTGTTACTACTGCAAATCTAGAAGTTAAAACAGGTAAAGTTAATGCAACTCTGCATTTGGGAAAATCGGCACTCTTTAATCATCAGCATTAATTTTAATATAAACACATATCTCACAGTTATTTTTAAGATCTTTTAGGGTGGGGCTTTTAATGCCGGTTTGCCAGGATTTTGTATAATTGAACACAGTTCACGATTTAAATTGGCATTGAAAAATCCAGCCATAAGCGCCTTTTTATCACGGCGCCTGCGTGCACCGCACACTTTGCACACGCTACCCGCCGTAGGGCGGGGCAAAAAAACGATCGATCGATCTGATCGATCTGATCGATCGTTCGATTTCAAATTTGAAAGATCGATCAGATCGATCTGATCGATCAGATCGATCTGATCGATCAGATCGATCTGATCGATCCGATCGATCCGATCGATCCGATCGATCCGATCGATCTGATCGATCTGATTGATTTGATTGATTTGATCGATATACAAACACGATGAAAGATTGCTGGTTTTTATTTCTATTGGTAGTTAACATAGGGCTATCATCATAATGCCCATAAAACAACCGGCGTCAAAGGCAACAAAATCCTAACATAAAGCAATGTTAACCATTAAATGTAATCTTATGTATTAAATGATATTGGGAGACAACAGACTTCTAAATAAACTTTTTCTTCTATTCAATCTGATCGATCTGATCGATCTTTTCGATCTGTTCGATCTTTTCGATCTGATCGATCTCATCGATTTGATCGATATGATTGATCATTACTAGATTCCTTTATCGAATAAGGTGTAAACATATAAACCAAAGAAAATTCCACCAACTCAAATCGTTCAAAGTATTAGAACGATAATAATAACCACTTTGATTGGTTAAAAACCAATCCCCTCATTCCGGTCACAGGAATTGATTTCGGCTTAAAGCGCTATAAATTCATCAAAATTGCCTCTCCGAGTCCAGATTCGTATATAGCACAAATTGCACTATTTTTAAGCACGTTAGCCGATCGGCTTTTGTTCCCAAAATATCTCACTTAAAAGTTTTGCGATTACGTTTAAATTAATACGCATAAAAGTACAATTATTTACGAACGATAAAGATATCAATTACGTGATTTTTTTACGTTTGCGCTATAGAACAACACGCAAAGAATACTTTGGCTACCGTAGATAAAAATAGGCTATTTTGGACTTGTATTGTTTGTATTGATTCTGTATTGATTTATTTACAAACTTCATGGTGTGTTAAGTCTTGTCATTGTTCGTATTGTATACCGATTATTTAAAAAAATCAGCAAACAAACTTATCTTACATTATTTTTGCATCCTGTATTTGCTCAAAATTGAATTGGAATAAACATGTCGACATTAACATAACAGAGGAATCAGCCTACAATTGAGAAATCATCATAAGTGGATGGGTGGTTTTCGAGTAAATCAAGTTGAATAGTCAGAAACTTTTAGTGGTGCTATTGTCAAACCAAAGTAAAAATATTATATATTAATATCTCTCTTCTTTCACATTTCATACATTTTACAAATTCATTACAGCAAGGTCGTCTCGATTCCCTAGCATCTGCTTCCACAGTAGTATAGATTGGTACCTGGGCCTCTCCGATAGCAACTTCCTCTTTGTAATATCATACGAGCCCGTCCAGTCTGTTCGATCGGGAGGACACGGCCTGATATCCTGACCGTAGAAATACCAGGACCGCGGAGTAGAAGCTGTACACAAACCACCTGGCAAAATGGAATGTGTGACGTTGGCATATGGCGAGACAGCTGTTTGTCGAAACGACAAGACCGAGAAAACCACTTTTGTGACTGCCCAGGGAAATGTTTGCATCACCCTGGCAGCTTCCTTTCCAATCAGAAAATTTGATATTGCTATATTGACGTTGCAAGTGAGAATCAAAAGAAAAATGTAATGGTTTTACTATGTTCTTTATTTTAAAGTACATTCATAAATACTTGAGATGAGATTGATTATTTTAAGAAGGTTTCTAATGCAATTGTTATAAAGCATTGAATTTAGGAGAAAATATTTTTATGTGAAAGCAAAAACTATACAGAAATATAACTAGAGCTAAAATTCTTTAATCAGATTCGTGACATTTAATGAATTCTAAAAGAATAATAAATCTAAGATATTACAGATTTTCGAATTATTAACCCATTTTTTATCCATTACTCACAAATATTCATCAGCTATGTATCACTTTTTCTCTGGAGGCACGATGTGAGTTGTAGATGAACTAATACCTATAATACATGAGCTTGAATTTTATACACGAGCCGCTAAGCGATTATGCGAATATGAATATTAAACAATGTAATATAGGCCCAAATAGCTCAGTTGGTTAGAGCATTATGCGAGCGACGCAAATATCCCTGGTTCAAATCCAGGTTATAGCTGTATTTTTTTAATTTAAATTTTACGTCCTGCCTGTATGTCACCGTATTCTTTACTTTAGTATTTTCTGAAAGTATGTCGTACAGTCATTTAAAGTTACGAATAATAAAAATTGTCAAATAGCATAGTATATATAATTAACGTGCCGCACAAAGCTATCAAAATGAGTTTGTTTTAAAGGAATTCGATTTAGTAATAGGAAAGTGCTTATATATACTTTCTTGATTATACTAAAAATATACATAAAGAGTTTTTTATTAAGCATAAATATTATTGTATTTTATGAGTTTCAAATTATTGTCAATTTATAGCATTCTCTTAATTTATAAATAAACTATGATAATGTACTATGCAATAAAAACTATTTTATCATCAATCCTGATACAGGTGGCCAGTTAACATATTGTTGCTGTTTTTAATCTCATGCTTATGCGAGCACACTTTTAACTCACGTTTTACTATGCGTTACAACTCTCATGCACAAATGGTGAAAAAGACAAGAAACAAAAATAATGTGACTTATGCAATTTAATAATAATAATAATAAATGCCTTTATTAACCCCCAAAACACAGTTATAAAAAAACAATACTTAAGAAAAACACGTATTTTAGGAGGCTAATAGGTGCGGGTTAAGGTTACAGTGGCGTACCTAGAGCTTGGGGCGGTCACCAATTTGCCGCCCTTTCTAAGTAATTGAAAATATGGTGGTGGTGGTTACTAGATATAAATAAATAAACAAAAATTTTATTTCTTTTGTTAGAAAAGAAATTACACAAATAAAATATATAATAATGTATATAAAATGTAAGCGTGTTTATAAATGTATTCTTCTTGCTAGTTTATTCGAAAATTCATGAATGACTTGGCCAATACTATATTATTTGTTAGCTGTTTCTCTATAGAAAGTGTCGCTAGTTTTCGCAATCTTAAATCGGCCATTGTAGACCAAAGATATTTTTTTTAATAAATTTTATTTTGAAAAAGCATCGTTCACGACTGGAGACACTAATGGTGATTGTTAAAAAAATCTTAAGGGAATCATTGTATTGTAAAATCAACTGAAAAAATAAAAAAAATGCGACTGTATAAAATAAGGTGCTGAAACGTTTTTTTTTTATTCGTAATTTTTACAATTTTATAGCCTATGGTATTTTCCGGTCGAAATTTCCTGCGGTAACTTGCGCAAATTGAAATAGGAATGTAAAGTTTAGACGCCGAAGCGTGTGGAAAAGGAATAGATCTAGGATTATTATTATTATTAGTACTTCGATGAGTTCATAACAAAATGAATTTTAAAAAGTATAATATTTCTACCTTTTCTTGAAGAATATAGTTTATTACACCGATAGAACGCATTTTTCTAGAAGGATGATCTTTCAAACTGGCTTACGCGTTTGCTTTTGAATCGTTTAACGGACTTAGTTGTTCGTTTGTGCCCTTAGAGATAACAAATTTTATTGGAGGCTGAACCTCACAATAAGTAAGTCTTATAAATAATTACATTATTTATAACGATTTGAACAGGAAAAGTCGATCTTCAAAATAATAAAAAAAATTGCTCTCAATTTCTAACTTTTTATATAAATGTTGGATCTTCTTAAATGACAAGTTATTCACGTAATTTATCAAAATTTGTGTTTAGAAGATTACGTGGTATAAGACAAATACTGGGCGAATAAGTAGTTTCCTACAGTTAACTTGATCGAAAGATACAGGAAACAGAATGTTGTTCCATGGCTTCCTACTCCTAACAGCCCCAAAAGTTATTTTAACAATTAATGAATGTCTTCCGCCTACCCACGACAACAAACCAAAAATGCCGCCGCAAAATACGTCCCCCCCTAGGTCCACCACTGTGTAATTAATAATTAATAAACACATCACAGACGAAGCATTTAAAAATTCTACTCTCGCACTGGCAGACCTTCGAAATAGCTAATTCTTTTATCTTAATGTCTCTCTGCTGTTGTTTACATCGCCACTGGAGAGATCCATAGGATATCAAAGCTTTGATGCGTCTCCCTTTCTTTTCTCCCTCGGAAGCCTCTCAGACACAATACAGAAACAGCTGTTATGAAACCTTTAAGTGATCAGCTGATGCATAACGCGTCAGCTACCTAAAATTTGTCGAAGTGGGTACCCCACTATTTTGTCTTTTAAGAGAACCATTAGGCTGAAGCAAATTATACCTTGCAGAAGGGTTCCGTACTCAAATAAGGGGCGCACTGTGACAAACTCACAGGACAAAAATGAAAGGAGATATCATCAAAATGTAATATGATAGTTTTTTATTCTTTGGCGTTCTCTATGATTTTTGTCTCGTTGTTTTGTTATATTTACACACGCAAGGTGTGAACTAAATTACTTTTGTCCGTTCACTAATTTAATTTTCCTTCATTTATTTATTAATTCTTTATGCTTCTTAACCATGTATTGTTTTGCAGTGTTCTGTATTACTCTACTACTTTCTTCTACTTACTGTACTTACTTCTACTTATTCTTTACTAATTTCATATTCACAAAGCTGGGCACAAAAGCGCTAATCCGTTTATTGTTAATTAACGAAATTACATTTTCCGTTACAGAATTAACTTAACTTTTAAAACCATTAACGGACTCATTAACCTACCCTACATTCCTTATCCGTTTATTCAAGTCCCTTAATTCCAAAATGTCATAATAAAACATTTCAAATTGCTTTAGGCATTCTGTGCACGTTCGGACTTGGTTTTGTTCACATGTGTGAACACTACTTTGTGCAACGCGACTTCCGTATAAAAAGCATGCGCGCGTTACTTCCCGTCCCCAATGCTTTCCGAGCTTATTGTATGTACCTAGTCGTAATAAATATTTTACTTTTTCATTATTGTTACATTTTAATAAATATATAATATAATCTCCAATAAATCATTCAGAAAACACAGAACTACAATTATTATTATTTTTATAAACACACGTAAAACGTTAAATTCCCTAGCAGTTCATGTGTGGTAAATATTGACGTATGTCAATAAGTTACCAGACAGACCTGTCTATTTTTAGTAACCTTCCGTCATAGCCAAATATAAAGTACAGGTTGCAAATTTTAGAGGATCCTTCGACAAGTCGTAGGCATCCATCAACATAACAGGATTGCGACCGCTCACACCCGCCATTTTCACAGAATAACGTTATAAAATGCCAAATCATGCTGTTCATACACGATTTCAAACTTACTAAAATAAAAATCCCTAGAAAAATCAGTGTTAACATAACCTATTTTACGTAAGTTTCAACGACTCTTACGAAGCTATTTACATTTAGAATTATGTTCCCAGGTGTTTTTCTTACATATTTCGTCCCTGTACATCATATAAACACAATAAGTAACAACATTGTCATTGATTAAGTTATTCCCGTCAGCTTGACTTTACCCAAATTTTGTATTGTGTCATTCAAACTTGTATAATTATAGGTTATGTAGGTTATGTGGTGATATTTCACGTCACGTCACGTCGCGAGTAACAGAAAACTCTTGCGGTGCCATCTGACATCTAACCTCACAAGTTGTAAACATTAACGCAAAGAAAACGGACAATTTTAAACAAATTTGAGTTAATTTATATTAGATTACTTACTGTTGTATTCGTATTAGGTTAAAATGGGTTCTAACTGCGCGGTTCTAACTGCGCGGCGCTCTGTGGCAGTAGATGTTATGGTAAGAAGTGCATTACATAATATATCTAAATTATCTGTCCTTGTTTTTGTGTTTGTTAAAATCTGGAAATCTTTTGCCAACAATGCAGTAATCACGTTGCTCTCATTTTCGACATTGGTGATTGAAGAAGTTGCCGCTTCCAGTTGTAGACAATTTGCAGCGTTTTGACTTTTACCCTCACCTTCACTTGCGATTTGTTCAACTACTTCGTCGACGTCATTGTGCTCAGTACTGTTATTGTTACAAGCAGATACATCCTTTTAAAAATTTCTACTGCCAAAGCAACGGCGGCATCGTTAGAAACATAATCAAAATAGTTAGTTGACTGTGGAATATTGCCTGTTTCTAAGAAGATTATTAATGTCTTAAGGATTTTATCTCGACGTTCATCCATTCGTTTTTTTATCTGTATCGATAAATTTTTACTTAGATTTGTTTGACTTATCTAAGCTTTCGAATATAAATTTATAAACACCTTCAGCAGTCAAAACGGTCGCTGAAGTTTTACGTACTTCCCTTTATTGCCAACTTCTAACATCTAACAGTTATTTTAATATTGATATATTTTCCACAGATTTTTTTGCTGCCCTAAGTCATTTAAAGTGTTATTTACAGGATCCTTTATTTAAAGAAAGCGTTTGAGCATGGTTATTAATGAATTCCAACGAGTTTTGATATCCAACAGCAACTGCAATTTCTTGCCCTCTTGTTCATTAATATATCCTTGTAAAATGTTGTTTTTGACCAAAGAGGATATAATTTTATGAAGTTTTTTATAAGTTCTTGATAATCTTTGGTGAGATCTAGGATTTCAATATTTTCTTCTACTTTGCAGACTATGTTACCACCTTCAAAATTATTCGTAGTCCTGTAATTATTAATGATTTCGACAGCTTCATCTACACTGAGCGACATAAAAAACGCAACACTTAAAATCATGACCAGTTTCAAACTGCAGTAACTTTTGAACGTATTGCTCGATTTGAATGAGGCTTTTTTCTATTTGAAAGGTCCACTTTTTGCCAATATTTCTGTACGTGTGCTACCCATTTTTGCGCTGTTTTATTTCAGCAATGGTTTATTTCAGCAAAAGGAGCTTGTAGTCTCGTCTGTTCTGATCATTTATGTTTTTTGTTCAAGTTTCTATTGTTGTTAACGTCAAAGTTACAAGATCTTAGAGATAACGCTGCTTCTTCGGCAGCGCCATCAGAAATTAAAGAAAGCCATGGATAACGAGAAAATTTAATTAAAGTGTGAAAGTAATGATCAACATGTTAAGAACGAGTATTACCTCCGCTCGCTTGAATTGTATTTCTCATCCTTCTAGGCATACTTCGAATTAGGTTTTGAATCTCATTTTGGGGAATCTGGTTCCACTCTTCTTCTAGCGCTATTCGGAGATCATCTAGCGTTTGTATCGCGGCATCACGGGCTCTAACTCGTCTCGCTAGCATATCCCACATGTGTTCTATGGGGTTTAAATCAGGGCTACGTGCAGGCCATTCTATCTAATCTGCTGATATCCAAATCATCCAGGTATTGGGATACTATGCGGGCTGTATGGGAGCCTGCATTATCGTGCATGAACAAGAAGTTGTCACCAATAAATGGCCCAAAGGGAACCACGTGTTCCGCCAAAATTTCTTCAACATACCGAGCCGAGTTTAGGTTTCCGTTGATAAAGCAAAGTTCCGTACGTGCTTCGAAGCAGATTCCTCCCCAAACCATTACAGATCCTCCCTGGTACTGTACTCTTTCAGAGAAGTTGCACTGAGAATAACGCTCTCCTGCTCTCCAAACTCTCTCTCGACCATCTGGAGAGTACAAGCCGAACCTCGATTCATCTGAGAAGAGTACGTTTTGCCACTCTGCATTGGTCCACTGAACATGATCTCGTGCAAATTGTAATCGAGCAACACGATGTTCTCGTAGCAACTGTGGCCCAGTTGCTGGTCTCTGTGCTCTCAACCCCGCTTCTTCAAATCACCTTCTTACTGTGCGTTCACTCACGTTCACCCGACGCACTTGCTCCAGACGATTTTTTGTGTCAACTGCTGTAGTATGTCGATTTCGGAACACGGTCATTACCGATGTATCGATCATCACGGGCTTGAGTGATGCGTCTTCTTCCTGACCCAGGTCGTCTGTTGAAGGTGCCAGTCGGGCAAAATCTTTGAATGGCGCGACAAACCGTACTCGTTATCGCGCCAAGAACACGAGCAGCATAACGAATGCTGCGTCCATCTTCCACCAAAGCTACTGCCTGAGCAACTTCTGCAAGGCTTAAAGGCATTTTAATTGTCTAGCAATAGTCAATGACGTTAACGACACTACAGGTCACTTAAGTTATCTTTAAGATGTTGTAACTTTGCCGTTAACAATAATAGAAACTTGAACAAAAACATAAATGATCACAACAGACGAGACTACAAGCTCCTTTTGTTTAAAGTTAAATTCTTTTGTCGGTGCACCCCACAGCAAGCTTCAAATTGTAGGAAGAAAACAAGAATTAACGTTATTCGCCATTGCTGAAATGGAAGAGCGCAAAAATGGGTAGCACACATACAGAAATATTGGCAAAAAGTGGACCTTTCAAATAAAAAAAACCTCATTCAAATCGAGCAATACGTTCAAAAGTTACTGCAGTTTGAAATTGGTCATCATTGTAGGTGTTGGGTTTTTTATGCCGCTCAGTGTATTATATCTTCCTCAACATTATAGTCTGCTATTTCTTCGTCTTCTTCACATAATTTTGATTGTTGTTTTTTATACAAAACATCAATTATTGATAAATGCAAACCGTGGTTAAAGCAAAGTTGAGATATAATGCCCAAGATCCTTCCATACTTGACTATAACTGCGGCGGCATCATGTGTTGATGATCTCCCAATCTCCCTTGATATCAATTTCAACTTCTTTCAACTTGTTTTCAACGTATAGTTTTGTTCGTTCTGCATTACATGTACCTTTTATGTGAACAAACCCTAATACATACACTTAAAATTTTTTCATGTAATTATCGCCAAGGGCGTGAAGTGCAACATTGAGGTATCTATTCAGTCTATTCAGTCCACTCGTCAACTGTTACTGAAAATTAAAAAAAAAATTCTTTATTTCCTTTATAATACCAACCGCTTTCTTTTTTTATTTCATAAAATTTGAGATTACAATTCGTTTAAAAATTAATTAATTTTAGATTAAAGTTGTGGGGCTTTTAGGTCAAAGCCTTTACTTCTAACGTATCCCTTAATTGCTTCTGATTTAATTCAAGAAACTCTTGTAAAGGAAAAAAGATATAAAACACGTACATGTAAATCTTTGAAAAAAAAATATTAGGTTTTTTGTTATTCAAAAATATCCGGATATTCAATGAAAATTATCCGGATAATCTTATAGTTAAAATAGGTCGGATTATCCGGATAATCGGATATCCGGATTGGAAACCCTAACTGGAATGTTGAGGCGCGTTCACCAAAAACGCTCGCGTTTTGGAAAATTTTGAAGCAAAACCGCCCGAGAGGCCGTTTTGCGTCGATTTCAAAAACTCACGCAACGTAGAATGGTCCATATACGACGTCGGTCGCGCGGCCGAAAGGACTTCTCCAGTTTTTCCATAAGTAATTAAGATGGCACTTTTTTTAACGTGAAATGGTGAGTTAAAATGTTTCAAATCAAAATACTTAATATAGACGAGAAAAACTAGTTTATCCGTTTGATTTAAATTGGTATGTTTGTGGGAAAATATTCTTAATTTGAAGTTCAGGAGGTTTGATTAATTGCTTATAACTAAAAAATTATTAAACTTATAAAAAATGATTCCAATAAAAATGTTTAGAATTCGTCTTAGAATTATAAATGCAAAAATATACAGGGTATTTCATTTGAAAAAGCAAAGCTTACTAAATTTTCATAATAAAATGAGCATCCTGTATATTAAAAATATTAATGATAGCTAGTTTAATGTCAAAAAAATCTGATGTGGCCAGGCACATGACTTTATCATACAATATATAAAATTAATAGTTTAGCTGCATGAGAATCTATTCTATTGAGATAAATCGTAGGTATTGTCAAAGCATCAGTATCAGAGTCGCGGTATCTAGTTTTTGGCAGGAGCGACATCAACGTTTATTGTGTTGCTTTTTAAGAAATACGTATTTTAAAAAAGTATATATTATTTCTGTATAGTAAATGCTAGGTTGGGACCACTTTGACGAAACGTCAAGTTTAAAGGTGGGTTCCGATTGGTAGGTAATGGTAGCTAATGGCGGTGGTAGAATACGAAATTATAGTATTTCTTACATATCGTGATAATGACACATATTAGTTTGCATGTACATAAACATGAGTCACTAGCAATTTTCTATTGGAAATACTATAACGGCGTCTGCTACCACTGCCATTATCACTAATAAAAACGCACCTTAAAAAGGTAATTCAAATTCTGACAGATTTATATTTTCGAAAAGGTATTCAAAAAAGGTATTCAAACGCAGTTCTTCCTTGTAAAATATATTGCTTTTGCAACCGGTTTCGGCTAAACAGCCATCTTCAGGCGAAAACTACAATAAATAAAACAAAACAGAACATCAATATGTCACTAATTAGCAGACACACAATTATAAGTTTCCAAGGGGTACCTACTTGTCAAAGGGTCAAAATTTCTCGTGTAATACGGTAATAAACATAGTATACATAGATAGGCGTCCTCGGAAAGCTGGACAGTCGGCAAAATCAACAGTATCGGCAATTAAATCAACACTTAATTAACAGGCAGCAAAACAAAACACAGCCATTAAGCACGATGCATGAAAATGTGTCACATTCAGAGGTTATGTACGGCGTGGGTCGGCAAGGTAGGAAAACAGGCGTGCTAGCGTGAACCGGGCTGAAGTCGGTACGAAAGGAATCTAAATGTAGGCAGGAAATATAAAATTTGAAATTTGATTCTAAAAGTCGAACAATTCGCTACAGAGAATGTAAAAAAGAGAAAAGGGGTTGTTTCTTAAGTTGGAGTTGGTCGTTCAATAAGATGTCTCCCCTTCGTTTGTGTTTTTCTATCTCGTAAGCTTCTAAAAGTGTTAACTTGTATCCTTTGTGTTGTTTGTGAAGGAGCCTGACATTTTCGTCGTCTTTGCTGTTGTGCCCAGTGTAGTTTAGGTGATGTCCAAAGTTCGACCGATGTCTTACTTTTCTGTGTTCCGTGATTCTGGTAGCCAGAGTGCGTCCCGTTTCACCGATGTAGGTAGTTGGGCAATCGTCACAAGTAATCTTGTATACTCCGCTTTGTGTCATTATGGGTCTGTGTTCTTTCAAGTCAGACAAGAAGGTTGAAAGGTTGCTAGTGGACTTAAAAGCACACTTGAGGTTGAATTCTCTTAAAACCTTGGGAAGAGCTCTGGCTGTGTTGTTGAGATACGTGAAACTTCTGAAGTGGTCATTGTTGTCGTGTTGGATGGCGTCATACAGTGGTGCTCTTCTTATCAACTCCCTCCTAATCATTTTATTTATGGTTTCCGCTGCGTACCCATTCATGGTGGCAAGCTGTCGAATGACCGAAAACTCTTGCTCTCTGTTGTTCTCAAAGATGGGCAAAGTCATAGCTCTATGTATCATGCTTCGAAACGCAGCCATTTTTTGACTATGCTGGTGGTGTGAAGACGCTGGGATGAGAGCTGAACAGGTAGTTGGCTTGCGGTAGATATTTAGAACAAAAGAGTTCTCCTGTCTGGTAATGGTAAGGTCAAGGAAATTGATCTTGCCATTGTCTTCAACCTCGATGGTGAATTTCAGTTTCATGTAAATGCTGTTCATGTAAACCAAGAAATTGTTTAGGTCCTCGTTGCTGCCCTCCCAAAGGCAGAAAATATCGTCAACATACCTAGTCCACCATTTGATGTGTTTTCTGAACGGGTTATTGTCATTCATGATGTGTTCTTTTTCAAAATCGTCAAGGTACAAGTCCGCCAGCATGCCCGAAATGGGAGAGCCCATTGGTAAGCCCTCATTCATCTTGTAGATGTTTCCATTAAATGTGCAGAATTATTAGAATGTGCGAGATTTATATTTGTTCATGACACATCCCTACCAACATACTAAAATAAAACTACACTCATCGCTATACTTTATTTATAATTTTCTCAATTTATCGTTCTTAGAATTAGATATAAAGACGGGTTGATATTTCTTATCAACAAACAATCAAATTGGTGATCTTATTTTATTTGAAATTTGTATTTTATAATTTTGCGCACTACAGCGGAAACGTTCCATAGTGAATTAGCTATGAAGCTCTCCATTTTTTTCATCGACCATATATTTTCAATTAATAAAACGTAGTTAAGTAGTTGATGATTTGTTTATTACAAAATATTGCAGACCGGTTTCGAGTTCTCCTCGTCTTCAGTGCAAACTAGAATTATACATTGTCTCAATTAAATAAAATATACATTGACTTAACCTAACTTATCCTACCGTCCAATTTTAATATTTATTCATAGAATTTGATGGTTTGTATTTCATTCCATTCATTGGGTCTCTCTGTATATCGGTTAACGTCACTACAAGCATAATTATCACACATACACTTTAAAATTATCACTTTTCGCATTTGTATTTAACTGCATCGAGATGTCAACCATGAATATAAGTAAAATGTCGGGTCGGCAAGTATGGTTTCTTCAGTTGGTTCGCTTGGGTATTTTCGTTATTTTGCCCTAGGTGTCGCTCGTTCTGGGTGGTATTTTTAAATATGGCATAAATAAACGCTGTTTCCTAAATTCGGTGACTTCATTAAGCATTTCTTCTGCATTTATCATCTTACCTCGCTCTATTTCCAATTCTTCCAAGATGTTCATTTTATTTGACTTTTTTATGTTGTGTAGTAACTTGATGTTACTTATATTGGAGGTGTGCTGATTTTCTTTAAGATGTTGTCTAAATGCTGAAGTTCCACCTTTATTATTTATATGTTCCCTGTATCTTGTTGCCAAATTACGTCCAGTTTGGCCAATGTAGTAACTTGTGCAGTCCGAACATTGTATACGGTATATCCCACTTTTCAACGTACAGTCATGTCTATATTTCAATTAATAGATTCCTTCGTCCAACAAGGTGTAATGTAATAAAATTCGATGTTTTTCCTTATTATTTGTATATTTTTAATTGTCGCTACATGTTTCGTGTCATACTAGACACTTCATCAGGCGATATTTGACGATATCGCCTGATGAAGTGTCTAGTATGACACGAAACATGTAGCGACAATTAAAAATATACAAATAATAAGGAAAAACATCGAATTTTATTATGTCTATATTTATTGTTCAACAGAAAATTGCCCATCTTGGTGTCCGTCCTATAAGCTGTCGATATATTATATTGTCTAAGTGTGGTTTCTATGTTCCTTGACAATGTTGCGTGGTAATTCATAACTAGGAATTCATTCTTAGTCCTGCAGTGTGGGTAAATCATTTTCATTAAATTGGTGTTGTGGATGCTGTCGCATATTTTCTGCAGATCTTTGGTCCCGTATCCATTGTTCTCTCCGATAGCTATTATGGTTCTTATTTCTTTTTGGAAACTGAGTGGGTTTAAAGGTATGTTGAGGGCTCTGTTGAATAGGAAGCGGAAAGCGGCATTTTTGTAGGTATTACAGGTGTAACTTTGTTTAGGTATGACAACGTCAGTGCTAGTGGGCTTTCTAAATATATCGTATATTAATCTATTGTCGTTCCTCTGCAGGGTGATATCCAAATAATTTAATCTGTTATTGTTTTCTTTTTCTATGGTGAATTTTATCTTTCCTATGTTATTGAATATATTGTGCAAAGCCACCAGCCGAGCATTGTTTCCCTCATATAGCATTAAAATGTCATCCACGTACCTGCAATAGTATTTTATGTCAGCTGTGAATTTCCCATATTTTCCAGAAAATATCTCCCGCTCCATATGATTTACATAGAACTCGGCCAATAGTCCCGAAAGTGAAGAACCCATCGCTAAACCGTCGTTCATGAGGTAGTGTTCTCCATCAAACATGAAAAAGTTTTGTTTGGTGACCAGCTCCAGTAATTCCATCAGATATTCTATGTCTATTGCGTCCATGTAATTATGTGTTGTCATCTTGTCTAAAAGAAACTGTCTGACAATGGATATCGTTTCCTTGACTGGTACGTTGGTGTACAGATTAATAATGTCCAATGATATTAGGCGGGTCGAGTTATTGATTATGGTGTTCTCTGTATGTTCAATCAGTTGTTTTGAGTTATTGATACTGTATGTCGATTTAAAACCCAGGGTGTTCTGTAGTAGGTGTTGCAAGAATTTGGCTGTTGCTTCGATGGGAGTGTTCCTGTTGGACACTATAGGTCTTATGCTCTTGTCTGTTTTGTGTAGCTTAATTAAGCAGTATAGCGTCGGAGTTAGTGCATTCATATTGATGAGTCTGTAGTGATTGCATTCGAATTTGTCCAGCGTAATCTGTGCGTTCTTAACAGCTTTTTTGACCAGTTTTGTGAAATTCTGTAGGGGATCTTTCTTAAGTTTGATAATGTTGTTATTTTTGAAAAATTCTAGTGTTTTAGAGATATATATCTGCTTATCTATCAAAACTATACCCGCATTTTTGTCACCATACGTACATATAACATTGTTTTGATCTAATCTTTTTCTGAGTTTTATGATACTCCTCTTGTTGTGGTCTGCCTGTCTGTGGTTATGTTTGTCTTCTCTATCATCGTCTAAAATAGAGGTTATTTCAGTCTTGATTCGTGTAAAGTTGGGATTTCTCTCGAGTCCTGCCTCAATATCGATTGCTGCATTGATCTTATAGTCTCCGGTGTCAGGGAGTATCAGTTTGTGGCCCAGATTTAATATCCGTTTTTCTTCGTTATTGAGGTTCATTGTTGAGAGGTTCGTGTATCTCTGTGCAAAGTTTATGTCATCTCCTCCCTTATTTATTATGGTGTTTGGCTCGGTGAGGCTTATTTTCTTTATCGTAAGCCCTCCCTCGGTCACTTCTCTGTCTCTTTCCTCTTTCTTTTGTTGTTGCTTCTGTTGTATTAACCAATGTAATTTGCGTCTTCTTTTTTCACTATCCTCAAATAACTTATAATATATCTCCGTGTTAAATTTTTCCAAAATACTCTCATATTCCAGGTGGTGTAGCTCCGTCGTTAGTCTTCTGTGTAGGTATTTTAATTTAGTGTGGTGCAACGTTTCATTGGCATAGTGCTCTCTCAACCGCCTCCTGATGAGTTGTCGTTCCATGTCTTCAGTTCTGTGTTTAAAGCATTTTGGGAGTTTGATCTTAAAAGCCCTTGGGGTGACCTTGTTGTTCAGTGCTTGATGTAGGAATTCTATGTGGTTTCTGGTTATCGTACGTTTTTCTAAGAATTTTCGTAGGTTTTGGAGTAAGGCGGATAGCTCCGCATTTTGTAAATTAGCTATGAAGCTCTCCATTTTTTTCATCGACCATATATTTTCAATTAATAAAACGTAGTTAAGTAGTTGATGATTTGTTTATTACAAAATATTGCAGACCGGTTTCGAGTTCTCCTCGTCTTCAGTGTACAATAAATAAGGGAGGAGATGACATAAACTTTGCACAGAGATACACGAACCTCTCAACAATGAACCTCAATAACGAAGAAAAACGGATATTAAATCTGGGCCACAAACTGATACTCCCTGACACCGGAGACTATAAGATCAATGCAGCAATCGATATTGAGGCAGGACTCGAGAGAAATCCCAACTTTACACGAATCAAGAGTGAAATAACCTCTATTTTAGACGATGATAGAGAAGACAAACATAACCACAGACAGGCAGACCACAACAAGAGGAGTATCATAAAACTCAGAAAAAGATTAGATCAAAACAATGTTATATGTACGTATGGTGACAAAAATGCGGGTATAGTTTTGATAGATAAGCAGATATATATCTCTAAAACACTAGAATTTTTCAAAAATAACAACATTATCAAACTTAAGAAAGATCCCCTACAGAATTTCACAAAACTGGTCAAAAAAGCTGTTAAGAACGCACAGATTACGCTGGACAAATTCGAATGCAATCACTACAGACTCATCAATATGAATGCACTAACTCCGACGCTATACTGCTTAATTAAGCTACACAAAACAGACAAGAGCATAAGACCTATAGTGTCCAACAGGAACACTCCCATCGAAGCAACAGCCAAATTCTTGCAACACCTACTACAGAACACCCTGGGTTTTAAATCGACATACAGTATCAATAACTCAAAACAACTGATTGAACATACAGAGAACACCATAATCAATAACTCGACCCGCCTAATATCATTGGACATTATTAATCTGTACACCAACGTACCAGTCAAGGAAACGATATCCATTGTCAGACAGTTTCTTTTAGACAAGATGACAACACATAATTACATGGACGCAATAGACATAGAATATCTGATGGAATTACTGGAGCTGGTCACCAAACAAAACTTTTTCATGTTTGATGGAGAACACTACCTCATGAACGACGGTTTAGCGATGGGTTCTTCACTTTCGGGACTATTGGCCGAGTTCTATGTAAATCATATGGAGCGGGAGATATTTTCTGGAAAATATGGGAAATTCACAGCTGACATAAAATACTATTGCAGGTACGTGGATGACATTTTAATGCTATATGAGGGAAACAATGCTCGGCTGGTGGCTTTGCACAATATATTCAATAACATAGGAAAGATAAAATTCACCATAGAAAAAGAAAACAATAACAGATTAAATTATTTGGATATCACCCTGCAGAGGAACGACAATAGATTAATATACGATATATTTAGAAAGCCCACTAGCACTGACGTTGTCATACCTAAACAAAGTTACACCTGTAATACCTACAAAAATGCCGCTTTCCGCTTCCTATTCAACAGAGCCCTCAACATACCTTTAAACCCACTCAGTTTCCAAAAAGAAATAAGAACCATAATAGCTATCGGAGAGAACAATGGATACGGGACCAAAGATCTGCAGAAAATATGCGACAGCATCCACAACACCAATTTAATGAAAATGATTTACCCACACTGCAGGACTAAGAATGAATTCCTAGTTATGAATTACCACGCAACATTGTCAAGGAACATAGAAACCACACTTAGACAATATAATATATCGACAGCTTATAGGACGGACACCAAGATGGGCAATTTTCTGTTGAACAATAAATATAGACATGACTGTACGTTGAAAAGTGGGATATACCGTATACAATGTTCGGACTGCACAAGTTACTACATTGGCCAAACTGGACGTAATTTGGCAACAAGATACAGGGAACATATAAATAATAAAGGTGAAACTTCAGCATTTGGACAACATCTTAAAGAAAATCAGCACACCTCCAATATAAGTAACATCAAGTTACTACACAACATAAAAAAGTCAAATAAAATGAACATCTTGGAAGAATTGGAAATAGAGCGAGGTAAGATGATAAATGCAGAAGAAATGCTTAATGAAGTCACCGAATTTAGGAAACAGCGTTTATTTATGCCATATTTAAAAATACCACCCAGAACGAGCGACACCTAGGGCAAAATAACGAAAATACCCAAGCGAACCAACTGAAGAAACCATACTTGCCGACCCGACATTTTACTTATATTCATGGTTGACATCTCGATGCAGTTAAATACAAATGCGAAAAGTGATAATTTTAAAGTGTATGTGTGATAATTATGCTTGTAGTGACGTTAACCGATATACAGAGAGACCCAATGAATGGAATGAAATACAAACCATCAAATTCTATGAATAAATATTAAAATTGGACGGTAGGATAAGTTAGGTTAAGTCAATGTATATTTTATTTAATTGAGACAATGTATAATTCTAGTTTGCACTGAAGACGAGGAGAACTCGAAACCGGTCTGCAATATTTTGTAATAAACAAATCATCAACTACTTAGGTTCCATAGTGGTTCTCCAACCTTTGATGAGATCAGCTGTTTTCGAATGTGACAACACAAAAAATATTTGTCAAAATCCTGGCTAATATGAAATTTCATATCAATGCAGATGCGACCGATCTCGATCAAATAGAGTTTGCTCTTGAAGCTAAACTATTAATTTTATCAAAAAATGTCATAGGCATAAATTATTCAAAATTTCCTCTACTTTAATTTATTAATTAACTATTTTGTCGAAATTACAGAAATGGCGGCTCATTTGCAAAATCCTTCAAAAAGGCTTAGAATAAACTAGCAGTTCCTTTGGACCCTTTTCAACCAAAAGCTTTTCAGCTCTAAGTTTGGTAACAAAACTTCTAAATATGAACTTTCGTTCCGATACCTTTAGTAATTTCTCCGGAATCGTCGCCACAAAAATCGTTTACACACAGACATACATACATACATACACACACAGACATTTTTTTGTACCTTGGTCAATAAAGTTCAGGGGACCCATAAAGACCTATTTCCGCTAAAATCTCAATTTTTTTTTCGGCACGATTACAATACTTCATCATACTGCGTATGATAAAGTAAAACGTTTGTTTGAATGTTTTTGATTTTTTTACGGTTGGGAGTGTTATGTAGGTGTTCTGGTAATTATGACTGATTTTAGTAATTGCTTAAAACTAAAAAATCGTTTATAAAAAGATTAGTTTAATAAAAAACGTTTATAATTAGTCCTAAAATTCCAAATGCATAATTATAGGTACCGGGTGGTCGTTTTAACTTGAGACTCCTAAATATCTCGTGAAATATAAATGGTACGACAAAAGTGTCTTGAATAAACTTGTAGGACTCAAAGGGGGAACTGAGCTGACGATATCAGTTTCATTACAGATGGCGCTGCAATCGGTGAAACTGAGGCTAACTTCAGTTTTTTAAATGGGAATACCCAATTTTTTTATCAAATTATGTTTTTCCGCTAAATAAGAACAATCTTTTGTCTGAACAATTTTTTCGTACGCAGCATCTATTAAAAGTTATTGACGATGGAAGTTTGTGGCGGCTGCGGTAGTTACGATTGCTGCCACTGCATGGGATGCGCTCGCCGTCTGGCAGTCAACGCAACGACTGAGTAGACACTCACGGTACAACGTAGGAAGGTATGTGCGTAATCGGGATACGTTTTGGTATCTAGCGCGTTGCGCTGTCATGCGCATAGGGTATGTTTACGAACGAAAAAAATGCATCGGACGAAAAAAAGTTTCCGACAAAAGATGCTTCTTATTTAGCGTAAAATCATAATTTAATAAAAAAATTGGGTACACCCATTTAAAAAAATGAAGTTAGCCTCATTTTCACCGATTACAGCGCCATCTGCAATGAAAGAGATATTGTCATCTCATTTCCCCCTTTGACTACAAGTTTGTTTAAGACACTTTTGTCGTACTATGCATATTTCACGAGATATTTAGGAGTCTCAAGTTAAAACGACCACCCGGTATATGGCGTTCCATTTGAAAAAAAGTTTACGAAATTTCTATAATAAAATGATATATGTTCCCAAATTATATTTGAACGATGGATTGTTTAAAGTAAAAAAAAACTTTTGTTTGAATATTTTTTAGAAACTTCTTACTGTTGGAGAATTATTTAGGTGTTCCGGTAAATTTGGCTAACTAACCCTGTATGTCTCGCGGGTCGTTAAAGGCTGGCAACTGCACTATATCCTATCAATATTAATATCGCGTTTATTATCGGGTATAATAATAATATACACTCATTCCGACTCTCTGTGGTCTTTCCCAAGAACTAAATATGGTCGTCACAATAAAGACAGCCGTGACATGTATCGCCTTATACCGACAACAAACAAACTGTAACTCCTTCAGGAGTTTGTGACCCTGTTTCCTGAAGTTTCATGTCAATTGCTTAATTGCTGGTGAGTGTGAATAGAGAACGTGACTGAACTAGAAACAATACTATGCATCACATAATGGAGTAAGCAATATTGTTTACGTACCTATTATGCACCTACTGAATTAAGTAAATTGTGTAGTTTTAAGAAGCAAAATACTGCACGTGTACGTATTTTTGTGAAAATGATGTATGTATATTATCTCTCATTTATGAATATTTTTATGCAAGACCGTTTCATATTGTCCCTTTGAATTCATACTTTATTCCTGGGAACATTGAGATCGATATTAACCCGTGCCCCAAGGAACTGAAAGTAGACATAAGTTTTATTTAATAATGTTAAAAATTGTATTTTGTTTTACTACAATAAATTGATATACCATTCATTATTAAAAACAAAAAAATACTATAATCTGGGTGAACTAGCCAACAATGACAAAAATGAAGAATATGAATTTGAAGGTAATGTTATTAGACTCCGTTGCAACAGTAAAACCTATGTGCGGACTAAAGTCAGTGAATCTAATCAAAACATCCTCCACCTCCCCCTGCGGAACGCACGCAATGATATCGTCCACAAACTTGTAGATACATGGAGTCTGAATGTTCAATGAGGGAATGACATGATCCAGCACAAAGTCCATCACAATAGTCGCTGAAATTGGACTAATGGGTGAACCCACGGGTGTGCCGAATTTCTGCAAGTAAACACGATCCTGAAACGCGAAGTTAGTGTTGGAGAAAACTAACTTCAAGACATCCAAAAACGATCCAAGCGTAAATTGACAATTAGGATTTATTAACTCCCACTTGTTCTCAACAACACGGTACACAAACTCAAACGGTATATTAGTAAACAGACTGGCTACATCCAGTGAAATCAATCTGAAGTTATCAGGGATAGTCAGCTGTTTGATTCTCTCAACAAAATCAAATGTGTCCTTAACGTTATATTCGGTTCTACTACTCAAGGAGACAGTCAAAATATCAGCCACAAACTTGGACAATTTATAAGAAGCTGATCCATTGCACGATATTATAGGTCTGAGAGGGATGTCATTTTTATGAATTTTCGGCAAAAAATAGGCTACCAAGAACAGAGTTTTTTATATTTAATTCCTCATTAACATCAGCCTTCTATTCAACAAGCTTAGTCCGAATCTGTTGCAAAGGATTGCTAGAAACATTCTCGTACGTGCTTTGATCACTCAACATTTCCAGAGACTTGTGTATGTAAGGTTCTCTGTACAAAATGACCGTAACAGAACCTTTATCAGCCTAAGTCACCACAATCTCAGGATGATGTTGAATGTACATAGATGTTTTTTACTAAGATTACCGAGATAATTATCCAACCGTGATACTCCTCTCTCATTAGCCATAGAGAGTGTGATGCTATTGGTAACTCTAGCCCTCAACATGTCCTTGGTTTTTGTTTGTGAGTTGCAATTTGCCTGTGGAAGAATACATCGTTATTCGAAATATTCGCAAAATTTAATGTAAATTATGTATATTATTTTGATTTGTGACCGGCATATGCACAAAGATGGCGGACGATGTTGAACTGTTCTATAAATGTTGCAAAAATAAACAAGTGAAAACTGTGATATGTGTCGAATGTGGTGAAACGTACCACATGGGGTGCAGGGAAAGAGCATGAAAGGATGCTGATTTAATCAAAACCAGCCTAATAAACTGCTGCGGTTAATAAACCAAAGAAAATCCGTCCCTAACCTCACTAACCCTACTGGACTCCTACAAACAGTCAATAGTTTCAAAAAGCGATGAACTAAACCTGAACAATCAGATCATAAAAATTAAGGATCAACTAATAAGGGAGTTATACGACAAAATTCAATTAGTCCAGGAGAAAATAAACAGCAAACAAGAGAAGGCAACTATAACCCCAACTTTTGCATAGATCGCAAGAAATTCCAACTACACGGAAGAAGTAACATCAAAGGCGTCTAAGAAACAGCAAATCGGAGATAAAAGCACTACCAAAGAAAAACAAATGATGAAAGTAAGTCAGCAGCAAATCGTAGATAAAAACATCAAAAATAAACAAATAAGAAAGACAAATCATCAACTCGGTACACAATATCAACCCAACATAACAAAGCAGCAATTGCATCACTCCATTAATAAAGTGTACACAAAGACCACAGTCGACATCACAAATCTCCAAGGCAATGAGCAAAAATGTAAGACTCACTATCGCAAGGAAAAACACTCGAAACAGGTGATGCTGGCGAGCTGCAAGATTTCTGTGGGTCAGAGAAAAGAGGGATATACCTATACAGGGTGAACAAACAAGCAAACGAAGAGAAGATTAAAACTTATATTAAAGCCAAGGATAATTTTGAGACTGACACAATAACCGTTAAAGAAATACCGGGAGATAGTGCATACTTAAAGAGATTTGTAATCACGACACCGTTTGAAAGAAAAGATGAACTGTATGATGCGGGTTTCTGGCCTAAAAATGTGGACATCAAACGCTTTGACTTCCGTAAACATGCGCCCCTAAAATCAGAAAGTGAAATTTTTTTATAGCACACTGCAGTGATACAGATATTATGACTGCAAAATTACCCCTAAAGAAAAACGTAGATTACCAAAAGAAAATTACAAGTGACAGCCAAACCAAAAACAAATCAGACGGTACTCCCAC
Organism: Melinopterus prodromus; assembly: GCA_964023965.1. Classification (NCBI taxonomy): domain Eukaryota; kingdom Metazoa; phylum Arthropoda; class Insecta; order Coleoptera; family Scarabaeidae; genus Melinopterus; species Melinopterus prodromus. Next base: position 32,295,919 of record OZ030392.1, read on the forward strand.
ACAACAAACGGACATGAAAATCATGCATGTGAATATACAGTGTATCACCAACAAACTTGCTGCACTGGAGCAATTAAGCGATGTTCATGGTCCCGACATACTTTGTATATGCGAACACTGGCCAAACCTGAAGAACATAATATCATAACATAATATCCACTAAGGAATTATAACCTGACTAGCAAATTCTGTAGGCAAATGCACATACATGGGGGACTTGTGTATTCGTCAAGAATGGCCTTGACGCCATCTGCATGGAAGAGATCGAAAAGTTGTCGCGAGAGCTCCATGTCGCGACAAATGTCAGTCTGCTACGTGAGAGACGTTCGGACGATGGTGATATCTGTCTACAGGGCCCCAGCGGGTTACATGGACATTTTCCTTGATGCCCTTGAGCATTCCTTGATCCACACAGTCACAGCCTACGAAAAAGCAAACATAATTATAGCAGGAGATTTTAATGTCGACTTTGCAAATGCTACCTGCCATGAGAAGTCAATGATCACAAATCTCACAAGAAGCTTTGGTATGGAACAAACAATTTTCAACCCAACAAGAATAACTCCAATACTAGTCCGATACTAGTTGTGTCGACAACATCTTTGTCACTTTCAATGACTATCACACTATTATGTGTCAAACCTCAATCTCGGACAATAAGACAATGCAACTTACCATCCCAATCAACAAACGGAGAGAACAGAAAGCGATAACGAGTCGGATCATGCCCCCGACAAACTGCTAGAACTTCCACAAAAATGTGGCTTCTGAAGATTTGGTGGAGATCTTGCAGACGCCGGACGCAGGACAGAAGCTGAACCTATTCCTATCCATATTCTTTACTCATTTTGAAGCGAGTTTTCCAAAAAAAGACATTAATTCCAGCTCGGAAAGGAAAGGTTTCAGATCCCGAACTCAGGCAGATGAGAGAAACCATGGACATGATGCACGACACTTTTAAGCGCACCAGGGATCCTGAACTGTGGAATATTTACTCCAGATACCTACAAGAAAGCCTACCTTGGAAAATGTGAAGAACAGCGCAAAATCTCAAACATCTACAAACTGGCAAGGTCAGATAATAAACAAAAAACGATATGGAAAATGATAAACCGTGAAACAAGACGGGAAAATGTCGAGATGCCTTCCTGCGGAGACTTTGCCAGATTCTTCCCGGTGGCTGTGGAGGAGATAACTAGCAAAATGAAATATTATATATGAAAAATTTATGCTTCCCTATGTTTGGCGGCGTCCACGTCTGTTACACATGCACGACAACGCCCGACCGCACATCGCGAGTGTTCTCCAGACCTTCGTGGACGAGCACCGTATAGGAATGCTTCCATGGCCAGCTCGTTCTCCTGATCTGAATCCAATCGAACATGCATGGGACATGATTGGTCGGAGACTTCAACGTTATCCGGCTCCCCCAGCTAACGTTGAGGAGCTATGTAGGCGAGTTGATGCGTCATGGTTGGCCATCCCTCTCGCTACATTACAGCAACTGATAGACTCCATGCCAGGTCGTGTAGCGATGGTACGTGTCGCTCACGGGGGATACTCGCGCTGTTAGTGCATCCCCTCCCAGCAGGGTTGCGCCGCTCTCCATGTGAGGGTAAGTTATACTACTTTAGTACTACTTCCATACCAAAATTCATTGCGCTAGAGACACGCGTTCAGATTATACAGGGTGTGCTCGTGAATGATGTCCATCAGTGTATTTTAAACGGGCGGCGACACCACGTATAGATTACAGCGAATTCGCAAGAAAATCGCGTAGGTTTGGGGTCGCCTTTAGACTTTTTACACCCAATAACACGTGTCATTTGGACGGTGTACCCGGTGTCGAGTTCAATATCCAAACGCAGCTTTAATCGACATATCTGTCTATAGTTCTACTAGTTTTATTTTAATGCAGACAGCCGATCTTGATCAAATAGAATCTCATGCACCTAAACTATTAATTTTATATATAGTATGATAAAGTCATGTGCCTGGCCACATCGGATTTTTTTCTTTTATCGCCAAAAATAAATTATGTCCTAGTTTGAAATTTAAAAATTATGGTATGCCTACATATATACCCACTTGACAGTAATGTAATAGAAGGTCTTTTTGGTTGAAGTAAATTGAAGATCTTTCAAAATGTGCGTATGTACAATTGTACCGAGTTGGTACATACACTATGATGGCACGAATGAGCAATAACTGCGACTGTAGATGAGTATTAGAAATAAAACTCGACGGTACTTTCTAACTGTTTTCCTTTGTTTATAACATCTTTAAGATCTGCACTTCTGACAATTAAATTAAGCGAATTATCTTAAGTTCTCTCTAAGTCTGCGTCCACATTCTTCTCGTTGCCTGTTTTATTTCAGTTCGGAGTCGGTTTCCGCTGGGCACGCTCCAGTGCACTGAAAACAATATAATATGACAAATTCCTAGCATTCTTTTCCCACACGGCACACAACATTATTTTTTCTTCTCTGTCATAGTCGGCGTTGAATCAGAACTTAGGACTTCCTCTCTGAGTCCACAGGATTTAGAAACGATTGTGTGTAGGTTTTAATGGATTGCAAATTAATGAAGTAATGGGGAACGGTGAATCCGTCCAAGGAGTTTATATACGTACATACAAAGAAAGTGTGTAATGTGCATTGTTTTATTAAGAATGCAGTTTGTTTATGTTTATTTCTTTATAGTCAGTGAATTCATCGATTGTGCATATGTTGGTATGTATATAAGATATATGTACTTGATGTTATTGCATAAGAATTGGCTTTTATTATAACCTGTAAATTATTGATTAATATTACTAACAAGTACGACCGAGAGTACCTCTTGCCTAATATTACTAAGGCCGTTAGTCGACCAACGAAATTAAAACGTGGCGATCAGTTTCTTACCAGAAAGCACTTAATTGTGACCTACGGGAAAAGAAGGAGATGGCCTTTGCCCAGAAGTATGATCTTGTTTGTTTTTATTTCTTGTATGGAATGTATTATTAATAAATATGAAATAAGTTGATAATTTGTGGTTGAAGTAAAATTAGAATATTTTTAAAATAGACAATTATTATTATTACGACTATAGGTCGCTTCTTCTGCGGAAAAATCAAAACAAGTCGACAAATTGCTCAAGATATAGCAACCAACCCCGCAACTATTCGTACGACATTATTCCGTTCAAAAACAAATGCCCCCCAGAGTTTTCTCGTCCACCAAGACGACTAGACTATTTCCGAGTGGAAATCCAATGCGCTCGACCAAATGATTTAATCCCCTAGGCCAAAATAGTTCTATCGTTGATCATGATTGTTACCAAGTGGGGCCCGTTTCTATGCTCCGGGCAATGCTTAAAAAGTCAAAAGTTCAAGTGTTTAGAACAAATAAGTCGTATTTTTCATGCAAATGTATTGCAGGATCAAATATATTGGTTCTCAATTCAAGTAATCGGAAAAATGTACTATTCGAATCTGCAATAAAAAGTAGAGTTTTCTATTTAAGATTACAAAGTTACCCGCCGCCCAGCAACAAATGGGGATAGAAAGGGGCTAATTTAAGCACAAATGATTTTCCCCCAATAATACTAACATTTTATTTCAAACATTTACTTCGTAGGATTCTTCTTTCTCCAGATATTTAAAATATCAAGTTTAAAAAGCCCCGTAGAATAAGCTTTTTATTCCTTAATAGCTGGTATAATTTATATAATCAAAAAATCTGATGTGGCCAGGCACATGACTATCATGCCATATATTAATAGTTTAGCTGCATGAGAATCTATTTGATCGAGATCGGCCATGTCTGCATTAAAATAAAACTACTAGAACTAGACAGATTTGATTATATTTACAGTATGTAATGTGAAAACATCAGCATTTGATACTACCTACTGTCATTAGAATCTCAATATTTGACAAATGCTGGCTAACTAGTTTTCATACTATAGTGTTTTAATGCAGTACGAGCGATCACGATGAAATAGAATTTATTCATGCGGCTAAACTATTTATTTTACCAAAAAATGTCAGTCATATATTATTCAGATTTTCCTCTACATTAATTTATTATTTAACTAGTTCGACGCGTATTCCAGATATAGCGGCTCAAAAATCCTAAGGGAACCCAACAGGACAAAAAAATCCGCTAAAATAAAAAAAAAAAATTTTCGCCACTGTTACTATACTTTGTCATACTACGTATGATAAAGTAAAAAGGTTGTTGATTCTGATGATTAATATATTATATTGGCTTCTAGCATACTATATTTTCGGGTATTACCACGTCTTCAGTGCTAACTACAAAAGATCATCAAGAATTATGCTCAATATTCCAAATAAGTTTTAAGGTTAACATACCGTCTTACAATCTTTCTTGCATTTATTCGCGAAAACATAACAACATTGCTATCCGCACTTGAAATACACATTAACTTTGTGAACACCAAGATCTTCCAATATTGTTTCACATAGCGTACGTGCCCGCGTCTTTCTCCTCCTCATCGCATTCTCCACACCTTTGCGTGTTGAATTGACGTTTCGCAACCGCTGACGTTCTGAATACTGTCAAAAGTTTCAAAATATCCTGGCTACCTATTATTAATGCAGACACGATTTCGATCAAATAGAATTTGCTCCTACCAGCTAAACTATTAATTTTACCAAAAAATGTTCTAGACATAAATTATACAAAATTCCATCTACTTTAATTTATTATTTATCTATTTTGATGAAATTGCAGAAACGGCGGCTCATTTGCAAAACCGTTTCAAAATGCTAAGAGTAAATACCCAGTTCTGTTGAACCCTTTTGAACCAAAAGCTTTTCAGCTCTAAGTTTGGTCATGAAACTTCTACATATGAACTTTCGTCCCGATACCTTTAGTAGTTTCTCCGGAATCGTCTCCACAAAAATTGGATACACACACACACATACACACAAACATACACACACACACACACAGACTTTCTTTGTACCTTGGTCAAAAATGTTCAGGGGTCCCAAAAAGACCTATTTCCGCTAAAATCTCAATTTTTTTTTTCGGCACTATTACAATACTTTATTATACTGCGTATGATAAAGTAAAAATCTGATGTGGCCAGGCACATGACTTTATCATACAATATATAAAAATAATAGTTTAGCTGCATGAGAATCTATTTTATTGAGATAAATCGTAGGTATTGTCAAAGCATCAGCACTTGACACTACCTACACTACGTCATTAGAATAATAGTTATTTATGTCACAAGTGCCGAAAGTGCGGAATAGCGCGACGAGCAGTGATGCGGCGCGTCACCGAAGGCGAAGCGTCGCGGTCGCACGTGAGCGACTCGCGCTATCTAGTTTTTTGGGAGGAGTGACATCAACGTTTATTGTGTTGCTTTTTGAGAAACATGTATTTAAAAATAAATAAATAAAAAATGGTTATATTCCTGTATAGGAAATGTTAGGTTGGTACCACTTTGACGAAACGTCAAGTTTAAAAAGCTAATTCAAATTCTGACAGATTTATATTTGTTCATGACACTGTAGATGTCACATCCGTACCAACATACTAAAATAAAACTACACTCATCGCTATACTTTATTTACAATTTTCTCAATTTATCGTTTTTAGAATTAGATATAAAGACAGGTTGATGTTTCTTATCAACAAACAATCAAATTGGTGATCTTATTTTATTTGAAATTTGTATTTTGTAATTTGCCGCACTAGAGCGGCAACGTTCCATAGCGGTTCTCCAACCTCTGATGGAATCAGCTGTTTTCTAGTGTGACAGCACAAAAAAATATTTGTCAAAATCCTGGCTACTATGTAGTTTCATATCAATGCAGATGCGACCGATCTCGATCAAATAGAATTTGCTCTTGCAGCTAAACTATTAATTTTACCAAAAAATGTTATAGGCATAAATTATTCAAAATGTCCTCTACTTTAATTTATTATTTAACTATTTTGACGAAATTACAGAAATGGCGGCTCATTTGCAAAATCCTTGAAAAAGGCTTAGTATAAACTCCCTGTTCCTTTGGACCCTTTTGAACCAAAAGCTTTTCAGCTCTAAGTTAGGTCATGAAACTTCTAAATATGAACTTTCGTCCCGATGCCTTTAGTAGTTCCTCCGGAATCGTCGCCACAAAAATCGTTTACACACATACACACACACACACACACACACACACACACACACACACACACACACACACACACACACACACACACACACACACACACACACACACACACACACACACACACACACACACACACACACACACACACACACACACACACACACACACACACACACACACACACACACACACACACACACACACACACACACACACACACACACACACACACACACACACACACACACACACACACACACACACACACACACACACACACACACACACACACACACACACACACACACACACACACACACACACACACACACACACACACACACACACACACACACACACACACACACACACACACACACACACACACACACACACACACACACACACACACACACACACACACACACACACACACACACACACACACACACACACACACACACACACACACACACACACACACACACACACACACACACACACACACACACACACACACACACACACACACACACACACACACACACACACACACACACACACACACACACACACACACACACACACACACACACACACACACACACACACACACACACACACACACACACACACACACACACACACACACACACACACACACACACACACACACACACACACACACACACACACACACACACACACACACACACACACACACACACACACACACACACACACACACACACACACACACACACACACACACACACACACACACACACACACACACACACACACACACACACACACACACACACACACACACACACACACACACACACACACACACACACACACACACACACACACACACACACACACACACACACACACACACACACACACACACACACACACACACACACACACACACACACACACACACACACACACACACACACACACACACACACACACACACACACACACACACACACACACACACACACACACACACACACACACACACACACACACACACACACACACACACACACACACACACACACACACACACACACACACACACACACACACACACACACACACACACACACACACACACACACACACACACACACACACACACACACACACACACACACACACACACACACACACACACACACACACACACACACACACACACACACACACACACACACACACACACACACACACACACACACACACACACACACACACACACACACACACACACACACACACACACACACACACACACACACACACACACACACACACACACACACACACACACACACACACACACACACACACACACACACACACACACACACACACACACACACACACACACACACACACACACACACACACACACACACACACACACACACACACACACACACACACACACACACACACACACACACACACACACACACACACACACACACACACACACACACACACACACACACACACACACACACACACACACACACACACACACACACACACACACACACACACACACACACACACACACACACACACACACACACACACACACACACAGAAATTTTTTTGTACCTTGGTCAAAAATTTTTTTATTTTTCTGTGTCGATTTGATTCATACGGAGAAAAAATAATGACGTAAGCGAATGGTTTTAGCGAACAGAGTGTAACCGCAATCGCAAGTGACAGTGGGGCGAGTGCGCATAGCAGCATATTGTTGGATTTTCAAATTATGTGAGGTTATGTGATTGTTAACAGCGTTATTAAGTTCAGCTCCGTTTCACCACAATTTCACCACAATAGGCACTTGGTTCAGCTACTGTGTTTGGAACAACACAGTAACCTCCGCAGCATATCGATTAACCATTATGAAGACATGCAAACTTTTTAACACACCATATGTTCACTGAGTTGTACATTTGTTTCGCATGATTTCCGTATGCAAAATAGGAGTTAGGTGATATCGTCATCTGCATTGATGCGTAAAATCGTCCAGTCGACAAGAAATTTAGTGTTTTCCAGTCTAGTATAACTTTTTCCTGGTAAAAGGGAAACTAAACATTCCTAACCTAAAAGTCCTGTTTTAGTATCACCGCACTCATGAGTATTGACGATTGTGTCACAACAAATCAAGCGTAACTTCATTAGAATCATGTAGATTAGAACACGATATTACTCAAAAGTAATCAACGACTAAATAATAATTATGACGTATTTGAGAATTAATATGTACGGATTGCACATAACCTCACATAATTTTAAAACAAAAGCGATTGAAAACTAAATGCTATTTGCCTGACAACGGTCTTGGCAAATACATTTGCCTAGGCAAATAGCTTTTAAAAATATAAATAATGGTTCAATATCTATTTGCCCAGGCAAATAGCTTTTGCCTAGGCAAAAGCCTTTTGCCTAAAATAACCTAAAATAAAATTTGCCTACGACATATACATATACCACAACCAGATCAGCCAACTTACATCTGTTTGTGAAATTTTTGGCCTTGCCTAGTACAGATAGGTCCTGATGGTGCAACATCATCAAGATCTCAAAAAATACACTCTATTAGGAAAACAGTTTTTGCGACATCATCTTCAGCTACAAAACTGCAATTCAGGTTTCTTCTTAAGAATGTAACGAACCGTTTGTTTCCCAGTTGTATACAGGTGGTCCCATAAAGACAGCGACGAACTGAAAGGTGTTTTTAGGGAAGCACAAGGCTAAAGCAAATAGAATGACACTTGAATCATTTATTACAAAAACTGGTCATCAATTACTTGTCATGTTGCTCCATACATAAGTTGGCACGATTATTTAAGGATGTGCGAACCGTATGGTACATTATCAGATAAATTTCTTATCTATTTATCTCTATTTATCTGATGGCACATTCCAAGAATGTAATTTAGTTACGCGTTGTGTTGTTGGCATTTTTCTGAATCATCAGCAAGGTTGCTTGAACCACGTTTGCATGGTTTCATTTATGGCCAGTAATTAAACCATGGTCTACGTGAGCTCCTGGAGGAAGTTGCGAACATACGACATGGTATTTGGTTCCTACACGATGGGTGTCCTACCAACTTTTCTGTGCATGTACCCTAGTTCTTTAATGATGGATTTGTCTGGACGGTGGCGTTAATTGGCACGCGTGATTCCTTGATCTAAAACCACTTCAGTTTTTTTGGGGCATGTGAAAAGTTAACTAAAACGGCTTGCAAGAAGGCTGCTTGAACTCATTTGCAAGATATTCCTGGAATATACCATAGGGTTCAAACATCTCTAAATCATCATATCAACTTATGGATAACAACATAGATTCCTAATAAACAGTTTTTGTAATATACAAAGAAATAGTCTATTGTTTTTATTTATCCTAGTGCCTAAATAGCTCTTATCCGAACAATACTTTATTGACAAAAAGTGCTTGTTTAGGTGTCCCCAAAAGTCCCTATAATTTTGCCGCAATCTTTACGGAATTTTAGCCAGATCTGAAACACACTTGTTTTTTGAAATTTCATTTTATTGTTCTATACTTACAATACTAGCACTTACTCTGTTTATTAGCACTGTTTATGCTGTATTTTATGCATTTCACTGAGTTGACGATACGATTCTAAAATTAAATACATACCATCACGCAGAGCTGGCCAGCCACGGATAAATCCGCGCACAGTTGAATAAATAAATGACGTGCACGGATTAAACGCGCACGGATAATTGCTGTTCTACTGTATACATTTTTAATATGGTGTATAATTTACGCTAAATACTTTCTGAGACATTGATGCAACCATTGGTGGACATTTCATGACGATTTTTTGTATAGATACTTAAGGAAAGCCGTAACACGTCAAAAATGATTACAAAGGCAAATATAAAATGACAAATATCTTTAGTTATCTAACATTAATTTTAACACTATCTGTCAAGATAAATTCATATAAAAATTTGAATATTACAAATCGATTGTTGTGAGGTCAGAACTTAAATCTTTGGAAACAACGGTAGTAAAAATAACTTCCGCCAAAGTCTATGTGAAAATCAATTGTATTTTGAGGATATATGTCTTTTTCAGCGGATGTTTCAACCTTTATTCACCTGGCGAACGATCGAAAAATAGTGTCGTGGGACGAGGATATTTGCGTTGGAGGTCTATATTACACTTTCCCGCTATTCATTAACACACCAATTAAAATCTTTATCGGAGGCACCTATTTCAGTGTCCTGATGAAAGATAAGTGCTTAATACAGCGAGAGAAATTCTATTTGCAAACAAATAGGATAAATGCCAATTATTTCCGCAAATAAAGGTTCCTTTTTGTAACAGTATGTGTGAATTCAACGTTGTACGTAGGGCCCGTAAATTAAAAATTGCTCAGGGCCCTATGACGGTATATGGTGCCGCTGATGACCCTATGTCATTATTGTATTATTACGTGCATTTATGGGAAACGTCAGGGCACTGACGATGTCGGGCCCGTGACAAAAGTCTCGGATGTAGGGTTGCCAACATGGTCATTTTGACCCGGAGACTTCGGGTTTGGCGACCATTCTCCGGGCTACGGGTTTTCAGTTAAATTCTCCGGGTTAACTAAAAGTAGTCACCGATCTTTTGAGAAACCGTAGCAACCCCAAAATAATTTTTAAAAATTGTGATAATGCAGTAATTGTTATTCTAATCATACAGTTTGCAGCCATTTCCCTTGAAAAAGGAATTCTTCTCAAAATAAGAAGCACTCTCTTACTCAATATTCACAATAACTTAATTTTACTCTTTGAGAGATTGTGAGAAACTTTGAAAGTAGCAATTATAGTACTTTTAGATTTTGTCACATCTCTAGTGAACAGTAGGAATTCTGTAGCGGTACGACGAACGCAGAAGATTGTATCCTGCCTCGATGCTCGATGATCATAAACTGAGACAAATCTAATATCAAAAATGGCTTTCAAAAACACGGGTATTATTTAAAGGTAGGAATTTTGCTTGTCATAAATCAACATTCAATAATGGCATTAATTAACAAAATATGTTTTGAACTTTCGTTGATTATTTTAATATGTATGTTGTTCAGATGATAAGAAACGTCCCAACAATATGTTTGAGTGTGTCCAAAGCAGTTCACAGAATAGTATTATACTGATCTGCCATAAAACATTATTTTTTAAATCATGGAGATGACGACAGCGATACCTTTATTTGAAAATTTTATTATTAGTTGGACTATATATTTACAAAGACTGAGAGATATAGTTATCAGTTTTGACTAGAGACACATTTATTATGGGGTTTATACAAAACGCAAATATTGTCGGAATAAAATGAAAATTTTAAATTAGTTAGGGAATGTGTAGAAAATTACTTCAAGCAAAAACACATGATCCCTTAAAAATGCTCTCAGTACATACATCAAAATTATCCTTGGTTTAGGTGGTGATATTCGCATTGTGCCTCATGTTAGTTGTGTTGTAAAAAAATCGACAATAAGAGGCAGAATCGAAAATGTGGAAAAATAGTAGACATTAATTGAAATAAATTAATTTACTTAGTAATTAGCATCTAGATCTCATCGTTTTCTATACTACGTATATCCAAATTTCACACCAAAGCGTTGCTAAAAAGTATGTGTTGAAGCCGAACTTTTTTGTGGCGGCTGTTATTATTTAAACTCATGTTCCATAATATAATTATTTTTCTCCGGGTCAGCATAGGCACAATGTTGGCAACCCTACTCGGATGTGACCCACTTTCGGCGGTCCTGGTATAGAAACTACTTTATTTTGAACTTACTTTTAAATAAAACTTTTTTAATGTGTTTTTTCTGTATTTATACGAAAATACAATAAAAACAATGAAAATACAAAATAATTTATTGTTTTGTATTTTTTATAGATGATGATGGACAAATCAATTCTATTAAAGTACTGCGCATTGTCATTCACTGTTGACATTAATTGCGTTTTCATTAGCATCTTCGAAGCAGAATATTCCAATCCTACCATATGGGGATGAACAGGTCGTTCATTATTAATAATTAACTTTGTTTCGCGCTATTGAACACCTTAAATATAAATTGTCATTCATTCAATAAAGGATACAACTATAAAATCTGTTTCAGATAATATTTAACTAAATGTTGTATAAACCACAGGTCATTTATAACGCAACTAAAGTTTTGAAGCATTCTGCGCTTAACAGCATATATGCACGGTCGTGGACCACCTGTTGCGGATATGGGGTAAGGGGAAACAAGCTCACAGAGGTGGGCCCTGGAAGGGAGTTTAGACACGCCTATCGAGTATAATGCCGCTCGTTCTGAAGATTTATTAACGCGAACAGGCGGGCAGAAATTACGAGTAGATCGTATGCGCTATGTAGTACGAAAGCGATTCCAGGCCACCCGCCGGCCGTTAGCAAAACTGTTCTGACTAGATCTATTTCAAGTATCCGGCGGGCAGAATACCAAAGCGGTGACAATATTATTGGCGATTGACTCGATTGACACACCTACGATGTGATATGCGGGTAGTATTGCGAATCGTTCGCTTAGAAAGTACTGGTTCAGCTGTACCGGACAATAAAGGAGACTTCCGATTTCTGCAGAATTTTAAGAGTTAGGTACACATTTTTAAATTTTCGACCCAGTAGATAATGATATCAGGAATGAGAAATAAAGCAATTCGAAATATAGAGAAGCACAGAGTAAATGTCATGATTGAAACATTGTCTAGGTTTTTGTTTCTATATACATTTGACATATGAATTCAAATAAGATGGAAAATCAAAACAACTAGTGAATATGTAAATCAGGTATAATTATGTACAATAAATACTCCAAGTACATATATCAAATATTTATGTACCTAAAATAATCAACTAAAACACTACAGTAAACTATATCCTATTCAAGGCAACTACAATAAAAGTCAAACTTTCGTAGAATGTATATAACATAATTATATACCTGAAATAATTAACTAAAATCTTATAATAATGTTTATATACAAGGAAATACAGCTGACGCTAAATTTATATTGTAGCTGTATAATGTATGTATATAGCTTAATTATCTACAATAAATATTCGATGTATAATAAATAATTATGTACCTGAAATAAGTAACTAGAACGCTACAGTAAATTGTATTTCATATATACAGGCAAATATAAAATGCATGTATTATGTTTTCTACTGTTTTCACAATAACCACATTGTGAAACTGTTGTTGGTTTTATAATGAAGAAGCCTCATAATGTAAACAGCAATTCTGTAATTTATTATTCAATGTTGAAAAATACCGTATATCACTCGATTGATAAGACATATTGTCACATTCGTCTTATAAAACTGGTAAAATAATATATACATTGAGCGCATAAAGAATGGAAACGATTTGTTATGTTAAAAAAAGAGTTATCCAATTTTTTAAAATGACAACCCTATTTCTTCTGGTTGAGTTTTGTAGGTCTTTTAATTGTCCAAATGGTAGCGGAATGGGTATAAATTTTGTAAATTACCGTTAAAGCACTTAAACAGATGTATCAATATCGGGACAAACAATATGTGGTTACCATTTTAAAAAAATCTGATGTGGCCAGGCACATAACTTTATCATACTGTATATAAAATTAATACAACATATATACAGTAGTGAGTAGAGCAACGATTACCCGATCTCATGAATAACTGAGCCGAGCGCAATACTGTTATCGACAATATTGGGCTCCCCCGAATGCCTGAACATGGGATGCCCCGATATCGGCCCGGGATTTGATGCGCAGTGTGGCTAGACTGGGCTAGACGTAGAGATTTGTATTTACAATCACAATATCTTTTTATATCGGAATCAATCAACAAAATCAATCACCCATTTTTAAGGTATATCGGCCCTTTTGTCAAACATGGTCAGATATACAGATATCCGCATATGCCAGTTTGCACGCACTCAAAAATTATAAATTATTTTTATTCTGATACTTTCAGATTTTTACCGCACTCGGGAGTGGTAGAGGTAAGAGTCAACTAAACCAGTACGAATACTCTATGCATATTATGATCCCCGGATAGTTCAGGAAGAAAACACAAATATCGTCATTTAGGGGGTCAGTTTATTATGAACGAAATAATTAATCATTTTGTGCACCGAAAGAAGTTTATTTGCGAAGTTTTATTACGATGTTCGCGTCGGATGTTTTATTTGAATCAAAATCTCAAAAGTTTTTCAATTTTTTAAACTCCAGTTGCTAATGTTACGCTGCCTGTATTAAATGTACCAAACATTATAATTTTGTTGACCATATTTTTTGTAATCTATATATTCTACAAATAAACAACTTCTACAAACACGGAATAATCAACAAAAATGTGGTAAAATTAAAATAACTCGTGATTACTTTTGGCATTTAGGTATAGGACACCGGATCAAAAGTTGATTTATTTTGATAAGTGACAAAGTTTATATCAACTTTCGGTAGACCGGAAGTGGCAGTCATTTGAGAGTATTTAAATTTCCAATTTAAATTTACGAATCGAGTACATCTCGATTCCATTTCCGTGATTCTGCACGAGGCTACGAGCCCGCCGCGCCGCGCCGTGCGGTCCGAACACAGGCACCACGACCGACGACTGGTTAACATATTCTGTTACGCTGGTCGGTCGGACTATGAAACAGCTGCAAATTCAGGACGAAAAATATCGTGTTTTTGATGTTTAGTGGTGGGTTTGCAATATTATGAAGGAAATAATGCATCTTTACACATATTGGCGTACACTTTTGGCGTCTATCCCAAACTCGCAGCGTTAGAAGTGGTTTGTAACTTCATTTTTGCGTAGACCAATAGAAATGCTGTTAACGAAGCCAGGAATTCTAGAACAACTACAACTAGAACGACCACAAAACATGGTTTTGTGGTCTATTTTATGCCAAAACCGCTTTCTTAAATCCTGGGGGACACTGTAACAATTGTATTTATTCATAATCCATTCAAATTAAAGCATTATTAACTTGTCAATCTGGACTGGAATAGTTGAAAATTGCTCATCTTTGCGATTTGTTTATTTAAAACCTGTTAGGGTTTTTGAAAAAAAATATTCTCTCACAGAAAGGACGCATCCTTCTTGCGTATGCTCTATTTGTATGATTTCAAGATTCGAAAGGGTTTGGATAAATTCTTTGCGTGGGCGACACCTGTTTCGGGTATTTTTGAAGGTAGACCCTTAAGGAAAACGCTCCCAGCCTACGACAATCATGATGTGTCACCCAAAGTTACTGATATAGCAGAAAATTGATTTTATGAATATTGTCTTGTCTTAGGTCAATAAATAGTTCCTACAGTTGTTTTGATCAATCACATTGTATTTGTACCGTTATGTTGTTATTTGCTAAAGACATAATTGTCGATGAAGATAGGGAATAACTGTGAACTTATCAGTAATAATACCATGTTAATGATACAAGTACATGCAGTAATTTATGATTATATTTATCGATTATATCAGATATAAGGAATATACATGGAGATAATATGGCCACATTAAGTAGACATTTTTATTTTTTTATATTTGGTAATAAAATTAGAGTTGCCAACACTGCATCAATAAAGACCCAAAGAAAAATAATGTTGGTATGAAAAGCTAACAACACAATAAGAAATGTCGCTAATACTAAGAAGTCAGAAATCATAAACAAAAACATTTTTCAGTCGTTGTAATACAGAGTGATTCATGATGACTCGAGACAAAAAATTTAGTAGCATATTCAGTAGAAAAATCGTAGTAAAAAATCGTTTCCTACTATTGTTTCGATCGGAAATTGTGTTCTAAATATGTTGTACAAATTTAATAAAAAAAAGATAGACAGTAACACTAATAAATTAACAATAAATAATAAACGATAAAAACTTCTATTTACATGACAGTAAGCGCGTGTGTCGAAGAAAATTACGATAAAACACAATTAAAAAAACAGTAATAAATAATTTTCCAATAACCGGATAATATTCAAATGACACTTGATATAATCAAGGATTTCTCTTCTGAGTTTAACTACTAAAACTGCCTCTGGGACTACGCTAACGTTGAAATTCGATATCCTTGCGGTACTTTATTAATATTTTACTTAATTTATATGTTTTAAAAAGATTGGTTTCGGTCCCCAACCGGCAGGAACGCAAATATAAAATTCAATATTCTTGCCACGGTAATGAATTTTTGAAGATTTTTTGGGGCCTCGCTGAGTAAAGCTTAAATATGCTTGCAACGGTAATGAGGATTCGCATGGTGTGGTTGTCAATTACAGAAACGAGTTTCCTAAATACTTGTTTGGGCTGTTGTTGGGGACCCTGGGAAAATGTCTATTTTGCCCATAGGATAGCGCGCCACTGGAAGTCTGCTATGCCCATGTTACTACATTCTTGCACAAACAAGTATCGAACTTACATTAGGTTATTGCAACCAATTTAACAGTGGCGTAAAGAACAGTAGTATCATAGTAGGATCCACTTCAATTAAAGCGGCAAACACATTGGATCTCGGCGCCTACTTCGACTACAATCATTTATAATTACCTGTATAATCCTTTGATTTTAAAATATTATGTATTAATAGTTCCTATTATAGACAATTTAATAATTGTCCATTAATAACCAAAATTTATAAATAAACATATAACGTCAATTTTAGAGCAATACATGTGTTCTTACTTTAAAATTGCGACATTTTAAAAAAGAGTCCGAGTATTTCCAACAGCAGACTATTTGTGTCTAAGTTGTCTCCGCACTACTAAGAATTTTTATGTTCTTGAAAATTAATGTTGTGATGACATGCTCCAAAATTTATGACAATATTTCTAAGTACACTATTGAAAAATAAATAAGAACTTAAACCATTTTTGTTTTTCTTTTTTTCGAAATAAGTATAGATCATTTCGATAGTGGTTTGTAAATATTGAACCTGGCACAAAGTCTCTATCACGTCCGTCTCACATTTGAGTCGCGTAGACTTCTTGTTTGATGTCTTTTGATATCTACGAAAAATATGAAAATGGCATTATTTGTACAATATATTTGTTGTTTTGTTACAATTATGTTTTATTTGGTGAGTATTCCTTAAAATAAATACTTACATATTTCTTTTATTTTTATTTTCAAAAGGCATTCCTGACCCGGTTTGGAATTTCCTAATTATGGTAAGCCTAGTTATTGGACACTTTATCATTATGACCAAATTATTACTGTCAGGCTTAAAAGGAAATGCGGGGTTGGTTCAGGTCATTGTCTCCTTCCAACCGGAAGATCACCGGACGGAACTATCGACCACGCATGCATATGAAGACACACATAGGACGTGAGTATTTTGAAACAGTTTTAGCAAGTAGGTACGCGTGTTGTCGTGTTTAACAATTTCCTATTCGATCGTCGGCTACCGATAACTTCTACCGATAACCAAAAATGGAGTATCAAAAAAACACGTATTCTATATTGTTCCTTTATTTTGCATACTTCGTAGGAATCGTTAATATTCCGGTGGTGTATTTTCTGACGGTTTATACCACAATATTAACAGTACCGGATTGTGTTCTTGCTGGGCCCCAGAGAAATGTTATTTTTGGGAAAAAAAATATGGCTCAAACGCGAATGCCTAGATCCAGACGTATAACAGGCTACATACGGTGAGACCTGCCTCGCCGAATGCCGCCAGGCACAGGTCTCAGTGACAAATCTCACTGTGAATGGTGCCATATCACCGACTCTGAGACGGTCTCACTGAGACCGCGGTCGGCGCGGCGCGGCGCGGCGGTAGCATGATACTGATACATGCAGCGTGAGACCGCACTGGAAGTCTCAACTGGTCTCACAGTGAATGGCGTGGTATCGCCGCCGCATAGTCGAAGAGGTCTTTTAATTTAAATTTGTGATATTATTATAAAATAAAATTCTACGAATAATTATTTGAAGTAATTATTTATTTTCAGAGATCTTTTTTAAATGTCGGTAATTTTTTCCTTTTTGGTAAGGTACCGGTGAAATTAAAAATAATAATGTAAAATATTAGATTACTACGTAATTAAAAACTCAAAATGGTAAATTACGGAGATATTACCGGGTAATTACATATTAAAAAAAATAAATTACGCTGCCTTAGATTACCGGGTAATTAAACTTTCAAAATGGTGAATTACCGATGACAGGTAAGTTATTATAGCTACTTATGTCAATAAAAATGTGGGGTACAACCAAGTGTAAGTAGTCTAAGACTACTTACACACGTGAGTAGTCGAGAGTGAGTAGTTGAGATTCAGGTAAAAGTATTTAGTCATGTTTTTACTTAAATTAAACGAAACTGATTTCCGCTTGTTGATCGTATCTAGAGGAGTATGCGGTAAAGAATTAAATATTAATTCATGGCCGCGATTTTCCAGTTGCAGTCGAAGGTGTATTTCTATATAACAAATCTAGGTGTATGCGTTCAAAAGGTTTTTGTGATTTAGGCCAACTTATATGCTCAGGTCTGGTTTTAACGTTTGACGTTTGCTGACAAACCACACATTCTTGCAGAAATCTTTCAATGGAACAATCTATGTTTTTCCACCACACGTAACTTCTAGCCAACATTTTCATCCTAGTGATACCTATATGTTTTCATGTAACAAATTTAAGATTTTACGGTAAAGTATAGCTGGTATGCTTAATCTGTCACCATAAAACAAACCATTATCCCCAATAGAGAAACAATTTCTCAAGTTGTAGTAATATTTTTCCCTATATCATATATCCCTGGCCACCCGTTTCCTGTGATTTGTGTTTCCGTGATTTTAATCTTTTCGCTAGGATAATTGTAAGGAGAGTTTATCTTAAAACTGTGTATCTCTGATTCACCTTGAAGAAGTAATCTGGAAAGAGTATCTGCGTGTCTCATTAAACTTGCTTTTTTTTATAAATGATTTCATAATCATACATAGACCAAATCACAGCACATCTGTGTAACCGTGATGCTGCCACTGCAGGTGTATTCTTGTTAGGATTAAAAATATGCTGATGATCACTGTATATAGTAATCTTTTTCCCATAAATATATTTGTGAATTTGCAAAAATGATGGCTAATCCTTGTCTGTGCAACTGAGAGGAGTTTTGTTCAGCGTGTGTCAGGGAACATGACGCAAATTTCACGGGGTTTTCTTTACCATCTACTTTATGTGATAAAATTGCTGCTACCCCATGGAGTTCGTATGGCATCACATGATATGCTTATGGGTTTATTTGGATCATATATTTCTAGCATATTATTATTTAACAACATTTTTAAGTAAATTATACATAGGTTTTAATAGGCAAAATTACTAGAACACCTAAATAATTCTCCAACCCTAAGAAGTTTCAAAAAACTGTTGAAACAAAAGTTTCTTGGCTTTAAGCAAGCTATCGTTTAAATATATTTTCAAAATACATGGTTCATTTTATTATAGAAATTTGGCAACGTGTCCTTTGTTAAATAGAACACCCTATATTTTATTACAATTTTCAGTTCAAAGATAAATTCTAAAAAAAATTTATAGTAAATATTTTTTTATAAAATGCATTATTTTTTAATTATAACAATTAACGAAAAATAGTAAGAATTACCGGAACATCTAAATAATCTTCAATTTACATTTTTTTTATAAATAAATTTTTTTTTTGGATTAGACAACCTCTCGTTTAAATATATTTTAGATTAAACCTAAGAAATGTATGTAAGTAGACAGAATTTTTTATAAATCTCGTTATTTTTTAGTTGTAAGCAATAAATCAAAACTCATGAAGTATTAGTATTCCGCTGAGGACTTGTCGATATTATGGAAGCATGTACCCGAAGGCGGGTCATATGAAAAGTCATAGCAACAATACAATATAACCATGCAAATGGCGTATTGTCCTGTTCGTCTCCTGAAATTGTTACTTGTTTCTGGTTATATTGCTTGGCAAGTTACGTGACATGATTGCTTGGAAACACGTATTTCTTAGATCAGCACCAGTCACGAAATGCTTATTAATTAATTATCAAGCAAATCGAATTCTGATCCAAATATTTTCGGATCATAAGTCTAAATAAAGCTGTGAAAGTACGTAGGCACATGGACGCATTTAAACGTTGATACAAGAAAATATGACATTTGCTAAACCTATTAATTACAGTTACAAACAAATTCAATCGATAATCTACCACATCCGTAATTTGGTACGTTCTAATCTACATGCAAATACGTAACTTATAGCATAATTGCCTGTAGTGACATACGTACTATAAAAACCTAACTGTAAGTATTAGAAAAGTATTCAGCTCACCTGTGGAAACTTAATCAATTTAGATGGCGTGGGATGGAACATAAGAAATAAACAATTTCCTTGTTAATTGGATATCAACAAAATGTGGGTTGTTTAAAAAGTGGTACCAGCAAGGTGCCTTGAACTTTAATTAGAAAATAATGAAGTTGTGGGTGATGATATGTGACCTTCATTGCGATTATGTATGTCAAAACCGTCGACAAATTGGAAAAGTTATTACATTTAACTAAGTAGTTAAATACTACAGACAATGCTTCGTTTTCGAGTAATGAGGATGCCCAGGGTAAACGACATTCCTGGTTACTATTGGGGTTACTTTTATGGAAAAATTAAACGTTTTTTTTTCAGAGGACCACAATAGTAGAAACCAAAATAAGTTATCGTCATTGGACCTCGAGTAATAAACAAAATAATAAAATAACGTTCGAAGATTTTAATATTTCAGTAACTTTCTGGTTATAACATAATGTTCTTAACGATGTGGTCGACCGGAAGTGTTTCGTAGAATCGGAATCCCAGCGAATCCCAGTGGATATACAATTTAAACAGTGTGTTTTATGTGATGCTGCACCCCGAAAAGTATATAATAGAAATAAAAAAGTAATTAGCGTAATTTATTACTTTATCATACGCAGTATGATGAAGTATTGTATTCGTGCCAAAAAAAAAATTGAGATTTTAGCGGAAATAGGTCTTTATGGGTCCCCTGAACATTTTTGACCAAGGTGCGTGTGTGTGTGTGTAAATGATTTTTGTGACGACGATTCCGGAGAAACTACTAAAGGTATGGAGACAAAAGTTCATATTTAGAAGTTTTATAACTAAACTTGGAGCTGAAAAGCTTTTGGTTCCAAAGGGTCCAAAGGAACTGGAAGTTTATTCTCAACCTTTTTGAAGGATTTTGCAAGTGAGCCGCCATTTCTGTAATTTCATCAAAATAGTTAAATAATAAATTAAAGTAGAGGAAATTTTGAATACTTTATGCCTATGACATTTTTTGGTAAAATTAATACTTTAGCTGCAAGAGCAAATTCTATTTGACCGAGATCGGTCGCATCTGCATTGATATGAAACTACATGGTAACCTGGACAATATTTTTTTTTGCGCTGTCACACTCGAAAACATCTGATTTCATCAGAGGTTGGAGAACCGCTATGAAACGTTGCCGCTCTAGTGCGGCAAAGTATAAAATTCAAATTTCAAATAAAATAAGATCACCAATTTGATTGTTTGTTGATAAGAAATATCAACCCGTTGTTATATCTAATTCTAAAAACGATAAATTGCGATATTGTAAATAAAGTATAGCGATGAGTGTAGTTTTATTTTAGTATGCTGGTACGGATGTGACATGTACAGTGTCATGAACAAATATATATCTGTTAAGTATTTGAATTAGCTTTTTAAACTTGAAGTTTCGTTGAGATGGTACCAACCTAACATTTCCTATACAGAAATATAACCATTTTTTAATTATATTTTTAGATACACATTTCTCAAAAGGTAACACAAAAAACGTTGATGTCACTCCTGCCGAAAACTATATAGCGCGACTCGCTCACATGCGACGGCGACGCTCCGCCTTCGGTGACGCGCCGCATCACCGCTTGTCGCGCTATTCCATACTTTCGGCCCTTGTGACATAAACAACTATTATTCTAATAACAGTAGGTAGTGTCAAATGCTGATGCTTTGACAATACCTACTGTCAAAGTATCAAAATAGTATCAAAATATCTGTCAAATCCTGGCTAACTAGTTTAATTTTAATGCAGACACGATTTATCTCAATCAAATAGATTCTCATGCAGCTAAACTATTAATTTTATATACATATTGTATGATAAAGTCATGTGCCTGGCCACATTAGATTTTTCTTTTTTTATAAAACGATGCTTTTCATGATAGAGACTTTCCGGTATAGAGTGTAAAAAAGTTAAAATATTTTATCTATGAGTTTAATTTGAGTTATTTATTAGATTTTACGTGATTTGTAGATTTATACAAAAATAAGTTTAGTCAAGATACCATTGACTACCATTTATTCCATGTGTTTTTACACCCTATATTAGCCCTGGTATATTTCCGATGCAAATCGATTTTTTTGAACACTAACAACAACTTTCATTAGTGGGGTATACTTGCTCAATGTTTTTCATGAAAATGTCTTTCCGGGGTTGAAAATAAAAATAGAAAGATTTTACCCTTGAGTTTAGAATTATTTACAGTTTTTACGCGGTTTGTATTCTACGATTTAGCAAAAATATGTTTTGTGTAGACACCATCGACTTTACGCTTTATTCCATGTGTTTTTTTACATGGTATACTACCTCTGGTAAATTTCCGATGCAAACAGATTTTTGTCGAATACTAACAACAATATCTGTGGGGTATACTTGCACCTCAACACAGTAAAACTAAACTTAGTTTTACGTTACTTTAAGCCTATGCATCCCACTGCTGAGCAAAAGCCTCCCATTCTTCTTTCCAGGTAGGTCTATTCAGTGCTTTCCTATGCCGCCCACCTGACACTTCATGCGCGTCACGTGACCCACTTCCACTTCTTTGCCTTTGACTTCTTAGCTACACTTATCACTTTTGGTTTTTGCCATATTATATTGTTTCTAACTGTTTGTTTTAGTTTCATGTTTAATATAGATCTTTCCATTTTTCTGTGTGTCACTTCTCGGCGTTGCAGTTATTTTTTTCGTTAGGGACCACGATTCCGCTGTATATGTTAGTCCGGGAATAGCACAGGTGTTGAAAACTTTTGTTTTTATCGCCATAAGAATGTTCCCTTTACAAAGATGATTTAATTACCAAAAAGATTTCCAAGCGTTTGTAATTCTTCTCTCAATGAAAAGGTAAGGACTAGGATTCTGGTTGCAAGGGAACAAAATTGAACTCAACTGGTGAATTACACCAGTTTCCCTAGATATACATAGTCTGGCACTACCTCCACCACTATATTTTTTTACCTTTATGGGCAAATGTTCTGCTATGTTGATCATTATTTTTGTCTTGCTGATGTTAACTGAAAGTCCCACTTTCTCGCTTTCTCTGACCAGCTCCGTCATCATGGATTGTAGCTAATTATCATTTTTCGCTCTGAGGATGATATCATCCGCAAATCGAAGGTTTGACAGCCGGTTACCATTCACATTAATTTCCTTGTATGTATTCCCAATCTAGCTTTCTAGATGTGTTCCAGTACGGCGTTGAAGAGATTTGGGGAGATTTGCCGTTCTTAACTCCTCTTCCTATTTTAGGCGGAGGTCTAACTTTTTCGAGTTTTTTCTGGCTACGCTACGAAATATTCCGGAAAATATTTTGAAGTATGCGTTTGTATGTATTCTCAATCCCTTGTGATTATAATGCTTCCCAGATGCTGTCCTGTTGTAAGGGCTCAAAGGCTTTGGTATAGTCAACGAATGCCAGAGCTACTTCTATGTTCTATACACTCAGTTTTTCTATGAGTTGTTCTATGGTTGAATATGTTCTCCAGCTTGTTCATGGGGTTGGTTTTCCTGCAGTTCAACATAAAGTCTTCTATAGAGGATTTTCATAAATATTTTATATTGGCCTGAGAGCACGTCGATTGGGTGGCAGTTGTTAAAATCGTCCTTGAGTCCCGTTTTGTGTAGTAGAATCACTTCGGACTTGCTCGGACTATTGCACAGGTACTCGTTTAGTTGTCAGTTTCCGGTTGAATATTTCTAGCAGTTTGTGTTTCATTGAATCCACGCTCAGTCAGAGTCCAGGCTTGAATTAACCAGAAATTCGTTCTCTCCTTTTCAGATTCCGTCACCTTCTTTTGCTATGGTCACCAATTGCAATGGCCACCAGCGTGACACATTTTTGGCATAACAAAAAATTTGAAGATATAATTTAATTTATTTGTAATGCCATGATACCATAATACAATATAATGTATTGACAATACTACTATATTTGGATTGTGTCCGTGACGACAAAGGTATATAAATTAATATACTCGAAATAAATGCCTCTTTTCCTTTGTAAAATATATATTTTCTTAGGTACCGGTTTCGTTGGTCACAAGATCATCAGCCTAAATCTACAATTAGAAAATGTTGGTATGAAAATAAATAAATAACAATTTAACAAGTTACTCACGGTCAGGTAATTAAAAAACACAAGCAAAGCAAAGTACGTGTGCCAAGTGTGAATGACGACAGACTAATCGACATACGGCTGGAAGTTAGCAAGTGGGATAGCGAAAATAGTGAAAATTGGTTCAAGGTAGGCAACCTAAAGTTCATAAAATTTCAAATTATTGTGATGTAAACATCAACAATGGCTTTTTTGGAAGTCTAATTGATCATTTAGTAAAGTTACGTTGTTGTTTCTTCTATGTTTTTCTATCTCGAGTTGTTCTAATAGATCTAATTTGTAGTTTTTATTACATTTATGAAGAAGTGTAGGTTCGTTGTATTTTATACAATGACCTGTTGACATTTTGTGCTGATAAATGTTAGAAGAGGTTCTGGATTTGTGGTCTGCTATCCGTTTTGCCAACTTCATTCCGGTTTGACCTACATAAACACCGTCACAATTAGAGCATTTGACTGAGTAGACTCCAGACTCATCAGTATTCGATAATATTATTATACTTAGCTTTGCTTGTGTTTTTAAATACCCGACCGTGAGTAATCTGTTAAATTCTTATATATTTAGTTTCATACCAACATTTTCTAATTGTAGATATAGGCTGATGATGTTGTAACCAACGAAACCGGTACCTAAGAAATTATATATTTTACAAAGGAAAAGAGGCTTTTTTTCGAGTATACGATGTGTTCATTCTTCCCTCCTGCTTCACCTCGGGCTAATGGCATAGAGAGTATAACATTTTTTGCTTTTAGTTCACCAACTTCATTACTCAATAACTGCATCTGGTCATTGAGTTATTGGATGACATCATTCAATGACTTATTTTCCCCTTGACATTTATTTAAAGCGGCATATAAAGCATACTCTTTTGGTGGTGTGATAGTTATTCCTGACCTTGCACATTTTTCTCGGTCATTGTTATGAATTGTTGTAAAAACTGGCTGGATTTGTTCCACGAGCGAACGACCTCCAGTGTCACGCACGGAACTCAAACTTCGATTGCGTGCTAACTCACGTATCACTAACTGCGAAAAACACGACTACAGTGTTCAAAGTTCCTGATAGTTTTTTTTTTTATTTTTGTTTCAAACATTTGTAGGACAAGGTTCTTAGTATGTTGTGTCAGTTTGTGGCATTTTATGCCAATTGCGTGAGTTGTATTTGTGCGTGTCTTTCTTCCAAATTTTTCAGTTTTTATATTTGTTAGTTTTTGTTTAGTAGTGGAAGACATCGTTGAATCTTCGTTTTATGTTTGTGTTATTTGTTTCTGTCTTTATCTTGTGCATTAGCACTAAGTTATTCATCGTGATTAGTTTTTAATGGAAAGTTGTTTTGGATTTTGGTATACTGCTTCTTGCGTTACTCGTCTTTCAAACGTATATAGAACAACCAAATCATTAAGTCGCAAATAAACAAATAAAATAATTCTCCAACCGAAAAAGATTTTAAAAATTGTTCAAGCAAAAGTTTCAAAAGCTATTGTTTAAATATATTTTCAATATCCAGGGTCTCATTTTATAATAGAAATTTTGTAACCTTTTCTTTTGATACATACTATATGTATATTATTAATTTTTTTACTTTATCATACTCAGTAGGACGAAGTATTGCAACCGGGCCGAAAAAAAAATGAGATTTTAGCGGAAATAGGTCTTTTAGAGTCCCCTGATCATTTTTGACCAAGGTACAAAAAAATTTCTGTGTGTGTGTGTGTGTGTGTTTTATGCCAAACTTAGAGCTGAAAAGCTTTTGGTTCAGAAGGGTCCAAACAAACTGGCTGTTTCCTCTAAGCATTTTTCAGGGATTTTGGAAATGAGCCGCCATTTCTGTTATTTCGTCAAAATAGATAAATAATAAATTAAAGTAGAGGAAATTTTGTATAATTCATGTCTATAACATTTTTTGGTGAAATTAATAGTTTACCTGCAGGAGCAAATTCTATTTGATCGAAATCGTGTCTGCATTAATAGTAGGTAGCCAGGATATTTTGAAACTTTTGACAGTATTCAGAACGTCAGCGGTTGCAAAACGTCAATTCGACACGCAAATATATGGAGAATGCGATGACGAGGAGAAACGCGCGCGCACGTATGCTATGTGAAACAATATTGGAACATCTTGGTGTTCACAATGTCAATGTGTATTTCAAGTGCGGATAGCAATGTTTGTTATCGGTATTTTGTAGTTAGCACTGAAGACGTGGTGATACCCGCCAATATAATATATTAATCATCAGAATCAACAACCTTTTTAACAACCAAAGTATAGTAATCGTGGTGAATTTATTTTTAGGTTTTAGCGTAAATATGTCCTATTGGATCCCCTAAATATTCTTGAGCCGCTATTTCTGGAATTTCGTCGAAATAGATAAATAATAAATTAATGTAGAGGAAATTCTGAATAATTTAAGACTATGACATTTTTTGGTAAAATAAATAGTTTAGCCGCATGAGAAAATTCTATTTCATCGAGATCGCTCGTACTGCATTAAAACACTATACTCACTATAGTATTAAAACTAGTTAGCCAGGATTTGTCAGATGTTGTGATTCTAATGACAGTAGGTAGTGTCAAGTGCTGATGTTTTGACATTACGTACTGTAAATATAATAAAAATATCTGTCTAGTTCCAGTAGTTTTATTTTAATGCAGACATGGCCGATCTCGATCAAATAGAATCTAATACAGCTAAACTATTAATATATATATTGAAGTCATGTGCCTGGCCACATCAGATTTTTAAATCTGAGATTAATACTGAGATTTTTTTAAATTTTTTAAAAATGCGTTATTTTTTAATTATAAGCTATTAACCAAAAATAGTCAAAATTGCCGAAACACCTAAATAAACAAAAAAAAAATCTCATAAAAGCTTTTTGGGGTTAAACCTGTCGTTCAAATATTTTTTAACACACAGGGTGTTTTTATTAAGGAAATTTGAAGACTATTTGGAAAATTTAACATCTTTTAATTCTAAGATTACTTCTAAGAAATTTATTTAGGAATTGTTTTTTTTTATAAAATGCATTATTTTTTAGTTGTAGTAAGCAATAAATAACAACACAATTAAATATAATTAAATGAAATGTTCAAACTGTCCCATTAAAATAAATGTGTATCAGTGTGGGAAAATATTCCTAATTTGAAGATCAGGAACTCAGGAGTTTTGATTAATTGCCCATGACTCAAAAATAATGCATTAAAAAAGCGTATTTATACAAAAACTTCTTAAAATTAACCTTAGAATTAAAAAGAAATTAAAATATACAGAGCGTATTAGAACATGGAAAGGTTTGCAAATTTCCATAATAAAATGAACTATATTTAAACGAGAGGTTGTTTAAACTCAAAAAACTTTTTGATTTTATTGCAGTTGGAGAATTATTTAGGTGTTTCGATAATTTTGATTATTTTTGGTTAATATGTTAAAAATAAAAAATAAGGCATTTTATAAAAAAATGGTTCCTATAGACAACTCTTAGAATTAATCTTAGAACTGAAAAATATAATAATATATAAGGTATTCCATTTAAATGGGTTGCCAAATTTCTACAATAAAATGAGCAGCCTGTATATTGAAAATATATTTGAACGATAGCTTGTTTGAAGTCAAAAAAACTTTTGTTTGAACAATTTTTTGAAATTTCTTACGGTTGGAGGATTATTTAGGTGTTCCGGTAATTTTGTCTAACCCTGTATACTAACCCGCCCACATCTACCTGTGCCTCCATCTATACGCCTGCGTTTGTTGGTGTGCTTCGTGTCATCTTTCATTAATTTTATTGGAAAATCATCAAAAAAATAATAATAATAAAGCATAAAGAGGAAAATGAGAGTCATGTAACTCTGCCGAAATGTTGCTATTAAAGTATCTTTTTATGTACTTGAGATGACCAAAAACTATTTGCTTATATTAGAGAACCAGATTCTACGGAATAAAGCAACCACTTATTGAATTTTGTTGTTTGTTCGTCAGGATACTCACATAACTTAAATTATTGTATTTTTGACAAATCAGATACTAACTACTAACTGTTACAACACACCTCGTCCCATAAATTATCCTTTTCAATTACTGCTACCGTTTTAGAGCAATTGCAGTTTTGCCTTGAAAGTTTGCATGTTTCGGTCAGATTAAAATTGGACGCTCTTTTAATACTTGGCCTGCATGGAAGTATATGGTTATTTATGGCATGGGCTGCACTTGCCTCTGACGTTCTTGCTGCATGGAAGGAGTGGACTAGATTTGCTATTAGTACAAATGCCGTTCGTCAGATCAGCGACGAGGCCTTAATGGCGTTTCTTGTGACAGTAACTCGATAAAAAAGGCATTGCTATCTGGGAAATTGGAACGACCAAATTACGATTATCGTATTAATACTTCTTTGGTTGCAGTTACGACCGTATATGTCGCTGTTATTAATGTTATTATGTGCAAACGTTGGAAATTGTGATAAATTGGAAATGTAATGTAGTTTTTTCACTATTATTAAGAAGTGCTTCGGTCTACTAAAAATAAATGATAAATAGGTAATAATCAGAGTTGCATACACAAGAAAGTGGTTTCTTGATTTAATTTTTAAGTTAAATTTGAAAATCAGTAACGGTTTCATTTGTGCGTCAATATCTGTGATGTTTCCAAAACATTCCGAGGTAATTATAACTCAATGATTAGGTACTTTATTGGTGGAAAAGGTCGGAGAAACTTGAAATTTGGCAGAAGCTTAGACGTGGGGGCCATAAGCACGGCACCAAGTTTTTCGACTTGGCGGATGACTTAGGCTCGTGCTGCCATTTTGAAAAAAAAATGCGCCCAAAACCATTTTTTAGCGTATAACTCCATTCTTGTAGGTTTAGAGTTTTTAGGGTTTGAGAGGATAAAGTTTGCTACAAAGTTACTTATATACATTTATACTTTATCATACGCAGTATGATGAAGTATTGTAATCGTGACGAAAAAAAAAATTGAGATTTTAGCGGAAATAGGTCTTTTTGGTTCCCCTGATCATTTTTGATCAAGGCACAAAAAAATGTCTGTGTGTGTATGTATGTATGTGTTGTGTATGTGTGTACTCGATTTTTGTGGAAACGATTCCGGAAAAACTACTGAAGGTATCGGGATGAAACTTCATATTTAGAAGTTTCATGACTAAACTTAGAGCTGAAAAGCTTTTGGTTCAATAGGGTCCAAGGAACTGGACGTTTCCACTAAGCATTTTTCAATTTCATTTTGCAAATGAGCCGCCATTTCTGTAATTTCCTCAAAATAGTTAAATAATAAATTAAAGTAGAGGAAATTCTGAATAATTTATGTCTGCGAAATTTTTGGGTATAATTAATACTTTAGCTGCAAGAGCAAATTCTATTTGATCGAGATCGGTCGCATCTGCATTGATATAATACTATATAGTGAGCCTGGATTTTCCAGTCTAATGACAGTACTAGTAGTGCCAAATGCTGACGTTTTGACAATATCTCACTATATCTACTGTCAATAGTAAAAAGATCTCAGTGATACCGTGTACGGTCCTTGGCTGACGGTGTCGGATAGGCAGCGTGATCAGCGTGTCCAAAATACATGTGTTCTGTTTGTCGTTGGTTTGAGGAAGTATGATCATGTATCGAATGGGCTGGGCGACTTGGGGTGGTTGAACATGGATAACACTAGGGTGTTGCAGCAATATTATATCATAAGTTGCTATCCAAGAGGATCCCACAATACCTCATGCGGAAGATACGCTGTAAAACGGACGTTCATAACCTTAATTTAAGATTCCGGGGTTTGTTTGCTCCCCCTGTCCATTGCGCTGAGCTGTATAAATGGTCATTCTCTTACCAGGTCAGTCACATATACAATGATCTCCGGGATGTAAAAAATTATCGTTAAACAGCTTTGGGGGGAAGGTGAAGTGTTGTCTGTTTGCTCAACAGGGGGGACTTTAGGCATTGTTTTAGTTCTTATTTTTTATGGGCATATTGCAATTACGTGGAATTAGGACTCTAGAGTAATTTTTGTTTTGTTTTTGTTTTGATAAGTTCTCGGAATTATTGTTATATTATTGGTACTATACATAATTATGTCTTAGTTCTAGTTTGCGTAACGGGTTGTGTGGAAGAGCAAGGCAATTTGGAAACCAGTGTGCTGATCTCCGCCCTAAATATTATTTTGTTGCATTTAATATTGTTTTATGTTAATAAAGGAATTATTTATTTATTGATTATTTATTTATCTGTCAAATCCTGGCTCACTAGTTTTATTTTAATGCAGACACGACTGATCTCAATTAAATAGATTCTCATGCAGCTAACCTATTAATTTTATATATTGTATGATAAAGTCATGTGCCTGGCCACATCCGATTTTTACATCAGACTCATTCTTGGCGATTTTGTGTTTTAATGAAAAGTTGCGGATGTATGGACTATGCCCACCAAGAATACCACGATATAAACCTCAACCTGATGGGTAGTGTAGCTGAGTGTAGCTGCCGAACATCTGTCCGGGAGTATCAGATCTGAGTCTGACGTAAAAAACATTCAGCAATTCAGGGTCGTCTACATTATGAGATTTAGTGCAACATAACCTCGGTTCAATAGTCGTAATTTGGTAACAGTCGTCTTTTGTGATAATAATAATAATAATAATTATTATAATAATAATAATAATAATTTTGTAATTGTAATTTTGTGATAGCGATGGTTTATAAATTATAAATCATAATATTTAGGCCTACGGCAAAATGTGGCATGTCGCACTTTTACGAGAGTTTTTCGGGAAAACGAGTCTGTCGCATACAGCCTTACGATAATGGTGGCAAAATAAAATATTCTTTTGAAAATTGAATATGGAGTTAAGTTAAGGTGTTCACGTGTTCAGGTTTGCCTCCATATTGAATTATATCTACTTTTTGCGAAATCTGTTCTTTCTGTGATCGTCCACACCAACATGTGGTGTAAACGAACATTTATTGCTTGGTACTTAATTTAATCAGAAAATGTGGTGTTATAGACTGAAGTTTATACTTAAAAAGTAGTTCAGTTGGTTCATTGTACCTCACAAAAAATAAGAAAATAGTTTAAATTTAAGTATTTCGGAATATTGTTTTAACATATAGAAAAATTACTGCATACATTTCTATCATACTCCAAATTGTAGCTAATAAAAAGATCAAGTGTTACATCGACGTTCGGAGTTTTGCACCATGGACAACAAACCCTAAATGGCCATAATGTTTGTTCGAATAGCAAACGTATATCAATCATTTGCTCCAGAAAAATTTCTATCAAACCCGAAACTATAGGTAATTAAAAGACCTAGGAGCCCTTCGCCGCGCGGAGTTTTGCCCCATGGAGTTGGCCCTATGGACAACAAGCCCTAAATGGCGATAACGTCTGATAGCAAACGTATTTCAATCAGTCAACTTTTGCATAAATAGATATCGTACTCAGTTATTGTACTTGTTTATTCTGTTTTTTTTTTGCTAATTGAACAAATTTTTATGTGTAAGTTATGAAGTTATATTAATTACCTTATTTTTAAGTTTTATTATGTCATTATTTTTTCAATAAAATATCAATGCTTTCTACTATAAGAGTAGACCAGTACCGTAGATGATATCAAGCAGTACAGGAGCGGTTCTGCTGTTAAAGCAGTAGATCTCTTTATTTTTCGGTAGCAACTGACATTTACGCGGACATTATCGCCATTTAGAGCTTGTCTTCCATGAGGCAAAACTCCGAGCGTCAAAGCGCTACTACGTCTTTCAATTACCTACAATTTGGAGTATGATTGACAGAAATTTATGTAACAACTTTTGCACAGGTTACATGGGCGCCGTTACAAAATGTTCCAGGGCGGGGCAAGATTTTTTTTAGCAATAAGGGTGACGTAGTGTGAATGACTATACTATTAATTATTTTGTAGCATTTTCGTTGTTTTATTTGTTGTAAATGGAATTGATAGAGACATATTCGTATTTATAAGTTAGGGTTCTAAAATTGAGACACAACAAATATGAAAATAATAAAAATATTAAAAAAATACCTAAAGTATTGTTCGTTAAATTTAAATTGCGTTCACCCGAAAAATCTCCGTTGCTTTTATGGTTGTCATTTTGTACAGATTATTTTATAAAGAAGTAAGTAAAACGCCTCTCAACTTTGCAGATTTAATTTATTACTTTACTTTTGGTACTAGTTTCGGCAATGCTGCCTTCTTCAGCCAAAAATCTACAGAAAACGAGAAAGGGAATAAGCAAACAATCAAGTATATATACAAGGAAAAAACAGAACTCACTGTCAGATATTAAAACTTCGATAGCTGCAGTAAAATCTTTCCTCTGTCAGGATCAATGTGAAACATCTAAACAAAACAAAACAGTACACGCAGGGCCAGCGCGTGATATTTTTCTTGTGTGTGCAAGAAAATTTTTGGCGCCCTTCTGAAAAAGTTCAGTTATCATTCCATCGGTTCTATGGCACAACTACAATACATTCCTTTTACAAGGTGTCTTACTTTTCCCCACAAAATTATTTTCTAGATACATATTTGCTTTTTTCAGTTCCTTAAGAAGTCACAGTCGTTTGCAATATTCACAAAACAACTAAAAATAAAATACATATGAAACAATGCGTATCCGAAAAATAATACTATCAGTAGTACGCACTACAACAATAAAAATTATAAAATTATATTGAATAAACATAGAATAAACTAAAAACCATATGAAACTTTTACTGACTTTTTTTTAGAAAGTAAATGTTATTCATAAGAAGTTTTATATGAGCTGAATTCCATAAGAACTTGTGAAGTGCCTGCGACGCGACACAAGAAGGAGTGTTATCGCTGAAATAAAAAATAATAGAGATCTAAAACTTTATAATTGGCAATTAGAATCGAACACTACTAGAGAATGTCATAAATATTGTCATTTTTTAATTCATATGTGACATAACAACACGTCTATTTTTTAAAAAGAATTAACATTAAAAGTGTCAAAGAAATTAAGAGCAGGCTAAGAAATCAAAATAACTTAAAACCCCTTACAATCTTTAGTACAATTAGATGAGGTTTTATTTCATGGCATTATTTTAACTTCGGAGTTTAGCTGTTTAAAAAACAAGGCGGTACAAGAAAAACAACAACAAAATCATTTAGAATATTTATTTATAGACTTTCATATTTATGTTTAAATTAAACATATCAAGTTAACAGCTTGCGATGTGATTAAGAAAATTGTATTTACAACAGCTTTCTTCAAGTACTTTGAATCTAATTTTGATTATTGTTATTAATGACATACGTAGTGGATTATATGGTTACTCTAGCTATTACACATAAAATATAATGCAGCTAGCTAAAAATTTTCATAACAACTGGAATTACTTTTTAACTTCATCAAATTGAAACTTTATACGGTTGTGGGTTTCAAATTTTTAAAACATCGCAACAAACATGTGTTCCCTTTTTGTACCTCAATCCGCGGAGACATACTGTATATTAATTTGCAAGGAACTCTTCTAGCTTTATTTTTTGCAAATTCTTCTAGTGGTGGATGTTCACTGACGGCGATTTCGCCTTTAAACGCAAATAATTACGAAACTATTAAATTTTTCTGGTAATGTAGATATTTTTAGATCGATTGAATTTAGCACGTATTTTTTACTAGGTACTGCAAGTCTGCATTTTGGAAAGTCATCACTGTTTAATCATCATCATTAATTTTAATACAAACACATATCTCACAATTATTTTTAAGGTCTTTTAGGGTGGGGCTTTTAATGCCAGTTTGCCAGGATTTTGTATAATTGAACTCAGTTCACGATTTAAATTGGCATTGAAAAATTCAGCCTTAGGCGCCTTTTTATTACGGCACCTTTTTATTACGGCGCCTTTTTATTACGGCGCCTGTGTGCACCGCACACTTCGCACACGCCACGCGCCGGCTCTGAGTACACGGTATATATAAATACACAGTTGAACAATCGTGAACAGCGATTGAAATTTAAAAGACTTCTAAAAACTGAATTTATAAAATTTGACCAATGTCAAACTGAGGTTGAGTCTACAAATAATTATATAAGTAAGCAGACGGGGAAGAAAAACTCACGTTATATGGGAGGAGCACCCGAGTTACCAAATCAACTATCGTAAGGGATTATTGTGGGGACTGAAGTGGGTTTTCTAAATTTCACAAAAGTAAAATTGCTGTCATGTCGGGAAACGGCCACATCAAAAAAAATCAAACGACCAGAAGATTTGATCTCGAGAGTAAATTTAAGTTTTGGATGAATATTATTAATATTATATAAAAGCATATTGCTGTAGATTTTTGGCTGAAGATAGCAGCATTGCTGTAACTAGTACCAAAAGTAAATTAATAAATTAAATCTGCAAAGTTGAGAGGCGTTTTACTTACTTCTTTATTCAATTTACGACCTTTACATCATGGACTTTTCCGAATTCAACTATGATAGAGCCTCGTCACTCCTCCAAAACTTCGAAAAGGTGCAGATGAGGGATAACAAGGAATCACATCTACTTCCTGAGCACATGTATAAGAGAAGACCAAATTTCGCTCGAATCAAATCAAAAATACTGGATAGCAACACGAAATTCAAACTCGAGAGAAAGCACATGAAGAGAACAAAGCGCACACAGTACAGGAAGGTGGAGATAGACATGGAGAAACTTGCATACTTACACAGAGATCTTAGAGACCACTACCACTACGCACAAATAGAAGAAATTGTACAACACGCCAAATCTGACGCAGCCAATGTTGCCCTAGAAGACAGAAGATATACACAAGTGTATATATTACCGGCAAAGTACGCTATGCAGTCATACCTAGGTATACCCACGGTAGACCTAGACACGGTATGTTGAAGCGCAGATTACTGGCTCCCACCACTTGAACTCAAGTGACGTTTTTACTTTTTTATACACTAACGCCTCCATTTGAATGCGAACTCACGTGACGTCATGCGCTAGGAGAACGCGTTTAAGGATCTTGTCCAGCATACCGTGTTGTAGGTTTACCGTGGGTATACCTAGGCAAAGCCCGTATTGCCGGCCTACTTTAAGAAAAGTCCGCAATTATTCGATATTTCGAACAGTGGCTACACTGTGGTACGGCAATCTTAGGTTTGCCAAATGTGTAGCAGGCAAACTCCGAAATAAGCATCAGCTTATTTCAATCAAAGACTAGACATATAAGACGGCCACTCCGTGCAAATCCTTTGATCTTTATGACCTGCCGCTCAGGGACCTTGAACCGTTGTTCCATTAATCTGGTTTAACTTTCGGGCGGGAAGTTTGAATGAGTTATTTTCGTTTAATTTTTTTGATATCTAATGTTAATTATAATTATTGACGTACATTGGTCTAATGCTGTTCGAGTTCCAGACCGACTAACTACTTCAAAACACTAGACAGTATGATAGTAATCAGTGGCGTACCTAGAGCTTTTGCCGTCTGGGGCGGTCACCAATTTGCCGCCCTTTCTAAGTCATTCAAAATATGGTGGTGGTGGTTATGAACATTACTGGACATACATAAACAAAACATTTATTTCTTTGGTTAAACAGATTGTACAAGTGTATAAAATAAGGCACTGATGCGTTTTTTTTTTTGCTTGTGATTTTTATAGTTTAATAGCCTATGGTATTCTCCTGTCGAAATTTCGAAATTCATGTGATCTTTCAATTGCCAATTTTCGGTACTGGTTTCAAATATGAATGTGAAGTTTAGATGCTGCGCCGTGTAGAAAAGCAATACATCTAGGTGCTTATGTTGAGTAAATTCTTGTATTTCAATGAGTACATATTATAGAAAATGAATTTTAAAAAGTATAATGTTTCTACATTTTCTTGTAAAATATAGTTTATTACACCGATACAACAACGCGCTTTTTTAGAAAGATGATCCGTCAAACTAGCATACGCGTTTGCTTTTGAATCGTTTAACGGATTGAGTTGTTTTTACTTTATCATACGCAGTATAATAAAGTATTGTAATCGTGCCGAAAAAAAAGTTTAGATTTTAGCGGAAATAGGCCTTTTTGGGTCGCCTGAACATTTTTGACCAATGTACAAAAAAAATTCTGTATGTGTGTGTATGTGTGTGTGTACCCGATTTTTGTGGAGACGATTCCGAAGAAACTACTAAACTAGGTATCGGGCCGAAAGTTCATATTTAGAAGTTTCGTGACTAAACTTAGAGCTGAAAAGCTTTTGGTTCAAAAGGGTCCCAAGGAACTGGGTATTTACTCTTAGCATTTTG
The DNA here is from genome assembly GCA_964023965.1 of Melinopterus prodromus. Lineage (NCBI taxonomy): Eukaryota > Metazoa > Arthropoda > Insecta > Coleoptera > Scarabaeidae > Melinopterus > Melinopterus prodromus. The sequence continues at coordinate 32,332,864 of OZ030392.1, forward strand.
CAACGATTTTGCAAATGAGCAGCCATTTCTGTAATTTCGTCAAAATAGATAAAAAATAAATTAAAGTAGAGGAAATTTTATATAATTTATGTCTATAGCATTGTTTGGTAAAATTAATAGTTTAGCGGCAGGAGCAAATTCTATTAGATCGAAATCGTGTCTGCATTAATAGTAGGTAGCCAGGATATTTTGAAACTTGTGACAGTATTCAGAACGTCAGCGGTTGCGGAACGTCAATTCAACACGCAAATGTATGGAGAATGCGATGAGGAGGAGAAACACGCTCGCACGTACGCTATGTGAAACAATATTGGAACATCTTGGCGTTCACAAACTCAATGTGTATTTCAAGTGCGGATAGCAATGTTGTTATGTTTTCGCGAATAAATGTAAGAAAGATTGTAAGACGGTATGTTAACCTTAAAACTTATTTGGAATATTGAACATAATTCTTTATTATCTTTTGTAGTTAGCACTGAAGACGTGGTAATACCCAAAAATATAGTATGCTAGAAGCCAATATAATATATTAATCATCTGAATCAACAACCTTTTTACTTTATCATACGTAGCATGGCAAAGTATAGTAAGCGTGGCGAATTTTGAAAAACTGTCCCAAAGTTGAGCAACTTTTTCGGTCTTTACATCAGAAGCTCCTTTTAACAATATTACAATGTTTGAAATAGCGTTTTCGAATCAATATTTTTGAATGAATATTGAAAGTTCAAGAGGCCCTTGTCCGCTTCTCCAACGTAATTCAACGTTCTTGTAGAGCGGGCACGGGAATACAATTTTTGATCCTTTTCTTTTCAATATGAAACTGATCTTCTTAAATGACAAGAAACTTAATCATGTGATTTATCAAAATTTGTGTTTAGAAGATTACATGATATTAGACAAATACTGGGCGAATAAGTAGTCTCCTAAAGTTAACTTGATCGAAAGGTACAGGAAACAGAATGTTAATTTTGACAATTAATAAAAGTCTCCCATCTACCCGCGACACAAAGCCAAAATTTCCGCCCTAAAATATGTGCCGCCCGGGGCGGACCGCCCCCCTCCCCGCCTTCCTAGGTACGCCACTGATATTAATGCGGCAGGTTATTTCGGAGTTTGGCTGCTAGACATTTGGCAAACCTAAGATTGTCGTACCACAGTGTAGGCAATGTCCGAAATATCTAATAAATTCGGACTTTGCTGAAAGTAGGCCGGCAATGCGGACTTTGCCTAGGTAAACCTAGGTATGACTGGATAATGTACTTTGCCGGTAACATATATACCTATATACATACGTATATAGATATATACACACCCAGCGCCGACGCCACCGCTCCGCTATCGCTCGGTCCGTGGCCCCACCCCAACACTTGCTGACAAGCTTTTCAAATCTCACTTCTCTGATAATGACCATATTTCGCATTTCAATGATATACTTAAACATATATTTTCTGTATGTTTGACGATAAATTTTATAAAATTGATTACGGTTTACCAATGGGGATGCCGTTATCTAGTTTCCTTTCAGACCTTTTCCTTGACCACATAGAAAATAACTTTATAATTAATCCTAAAAACTCTTATAGTTGTCATGTCAAGAAGTGGTTTCGTTACGTTGATGATGTGTTTTGTGTTTGGAAGGGTAACCTAGACGACCTTAACAATATGCTTTTACGATGGCTTTTACATATTAATAATATTAGTAGGTACTGGAGCAGCTTGGACGACCTTAAACTACTCCCGAACCCAGCCCCGGAAGTGAAAAGGTCACCGAACCCAGGTCGGCCATTTTGAACCGGATGTAGGCCACTTTGAACCGGAAGTCGGCCATTTTGAACCGGAAGTCGGCCATTTTTAACCGGAAGTCGGCCATTTTGGCCGTAACGAGCCCAAGTCGACCAACCCAACCTAGCACCGGCGCACCGGTGCGAAGTTAGCCCCGAAAGTGAAATGGTCACAGAATCCAGGTCGGCCATTTTGAACCGGAAGTAGGCCATTTTGAACCGGAAGTCGGCCATTTTAAACCGGAAGTCGGCCATTTTTAATCGGAAGTCGGCCATTTTGGCCGTTTCGAGCCCAAGTCGGCCATTTTGTACTTGGAAATCGGCCATTTTGGACCGGCAGTCCGCCATCTTGGACACTGCGACCGGGTTGCGCTCGGACGCCTGTGTACCGGCATGCCAGGTCGGCCATTTTGAACTGGAAGTAGGCCATTTTGAACCGGAAGTCGGCCATTTTGTACCGGACGTCGGCCATTTTTAACCGGAAGTCGGCCATTTTGGGCGTAACGAGCCCAAGTCGGTCATTTTGTACTTGGAAATCGGCCATTTTGGACCAGCAGTCCGCCATCTTGGACACTGCGACCGGGTTGCGCTCGGACGCCTGTGTACCGGCATGCCAGGTCGGCCATTTTGAACCGGAAGTCGGCCATTTGAACCGGAAGTCGGCCATTTTGAACCGGAAGTCGGCCATTTTGAACCGGAAGTCGGCCATTTTGAACCGGATGTCGGCCATTTTGGCCGTAAGGAGCCCAAGCCGGCCATTTTGAAAACCGGAAGTCGGCCATTTTTAACCGGAAGTCGGCCATTTTGGCCGTAACGAGTCCAAGTCGGCCATTGAACTTGGAAATCGGCCATTTTGGAAATCCGCCATCTTGGACACTGCGATCGGGTTGCGCTCGGACGCCTGTGTACCGGCATGTCGGTATGCCGGCGCGCCGGATGCCCAGTATACGTAAGACAACGGGGCGTAAAACAACAGACCCTGTTCATAAAGCAACAGACCCTGCTCATAAAGCAACAGACCCTGTTGATAATACTTCTCTTAACATCAAAACCCATCCTAGTCCATCAGCATGTATAAATATGGAGGGGTACAATTATTCGAGCATCATTAGTTATTAAAATGTATGAGTCTACAGACAACAAGACTCGAGTCAGGCCCAAGAGTCATCATAAAGAGACACATCAGCAATGCGATCGGTGCAAAGAAAAATTTACACGCTTAGATAATTTTAAACGCCATATTAGAAACAAACATTCTGAAATAACCATAGTTAAAGATGATGATGATAAAATGATAACCCTTTATGAATGTGAGGAGGATGAGTCAGGGACAAACCGGGTACATCGAGCATATTCGAACATTAATAGGAACATGGAATGGGACATCAAAGAGTTGGTAGATCGTTTAAGGCTATTGATTACCTCACAAGCAGTTGCTGGGGCAATTCTTATAATAACGAAATAGCGTCTATTGTTGAAGCATTGAGAGAGGCTGAAGTAATCTTTTGAAATAGTAGCGAAGAATCCACCACAGACCGATGAAGACGCCACTATCAACGTCTCCTCAGCCGATAACATTTATGATAATAATAATAAGATTTACGTAATAATATAAATCAGTGTGACGTTCAAACATCGTCGTATGGTGTTCATATATGTAAGAAATGCAATGCACTATACTCTCAGCTACCTTCCATTGTTTTATTTATGTTTTATCATATTCTCGTTTTAATAAGGGATTTAAATTCATATTGATTGTAATCGACTGTTTTTCTAAATTTGTATGGATGGAACCAGTAAAAAATAAGTCTGCAGGTGAAGTGTCACGTGCCATGGGGTTAATATTGAAACAACGTGTTCCAAGGAATTTACAAAACCGACAATGGAAAGGAATTCTACAATAAACAATTTACGTCGTTAATGAAAAAGAATTCAATCAACCATTGTTCCACGGTCCGCGTAACGAAGGCCGCGATTGTTGAACGCTTAATTAGGACCATAAAACAAAAGTTATTCAAATTATTTAGCTTATGCGGAAATTACAAATGGTATACTCTACTACGATCTGTTACTTCAACGTATAATAATACTAAACATAGAACAAGTGAGAAAAAACCGATAGATGTTAATTCAACACAAGCGGAGGGGGAACTTCTTCAAACAGTCTACAATCACGTTAAAAATCGTAGGCAAGAGTAAATTTAAAGCGGGTGACGTAGTACGCTTAAGCAAGTTTAAACACGTCTTTAGCAAAGGATATCTAGCAAATTGGACCACAGAGTTGTTTAAAATCGTAGAATTTCGAATAACCAATCCAGTAACATATATGCTGGATGATATGAATGGTCAACCAATAAAAGCAGCGTTCTACGAATCAGAATTATTAAAAACGAAATTACCCGATGTAGTGTTACACCGCGGTTTTGACCAGTTATATTTTGCGTAATTGTTTTCCTTATCTCGTTTCCACATTGAGGAATTTTGGGGCTGTTGCACAATTGTTCAAGTCTTAGGGTCGTTTGGCTCTTTGGCGCTGCTGTAGTTACAGCCAAGTGGTTAGCGCTTCCGCTACCGGCCGTAAGATGTCGCGGCATGTACCGCTTTAGGCCGGTCAGCCCATTGTTTTGGCTGATTACTCTTCGGTGGAGGATGGGAGAAATTTAATTTTTGCATTTTTGTGCTGGGCAAAAATTTAGCTTTCCATCAAGCCCTCATTTTGTGAAATCCGTGCAGTTTGGAGAATTAATGGTCTTTTCGCGTTGTTTCTTGGGTGTACCACTTTTTGCACCCGTGACGTATGATTTTCATTTTTGGTGAATTTATTCGGTTTCTCGGAACTGTATATTGGGATCTTGTTGACCGGGTTATTATGAGTCTCCTTGGATTTTCTGCTCCTAATGACTGGTTCCCTTTGATTAAAGTCCCTCTAATTGCCTTTTGCGAAGTTTTTGGTCCGGTTAGAGTGGGGGGCGAGGCTATATATAGATCCGCATTTGGTCCCTCTGGATTGTTGATTCTTGGTTGTTAGACGAATCGCTGTCAGTCAACTTTATCCTGGAGTCTACGTGAAGCTGTGTGGAAGTGACTTGGAGTTGCTCGTTTGTTTGGTGCCTTGCTGGTGTACGAAGTATCTCTCGCTGTATGCGGAACCATCCTTCCCAAGCTAAGAAGTTTTAACCATTGTGGTGTGTTTTATGGTTAGAACCCCGTCGCCTTTTGTGCGGATTCAGTACGTAGAATACTGTTGGATTCACGGTTAAGCCCGCTCAAGATCTTAGGGTGAGTCTATGGTTCGTTTGTTACTTTTAGAATTGGTTCCTTATTGCGGGGAATATTTTTAGGCTTCTTCGTCTGGGCATCGTCGGATATTTATTCTTCGTCTGGACCTCTTTGGATATTTATTCTACGTCTGGTGGCCTTTATCGTTTTCTGTGGTGTCTTCGTCTGGGGACGTTTTCGTCTTTGGATCGGAGGACAACCCTTTCGATCGGAGGACCAGTTTCGTGGAGTGATAACTTTGGCACGACTTGATCGAGTGGATCTAGCGGACCGGGTGGCGTCCTGGAGTGGAGCGTCGGAAGCTGCGGAGAGTTTGCCTTGCTCGGACTGCTGGTGTCTTCGTGGGACGGGGACATTCCTTCGCTGCCGAGGTCAAGATTTGACTTATATTTATATCTCCACCGGGCCCCTGCGTGGCCCTCGCCCTTGACGCAGTGCTGCCGGAGGTTTATTCGTGTCGTAATTAATTGTATTTTTCTTTCATTGTATAATTTACTTTGGGTGAGCCGTTCAACACTATCGTGTCTTTGTCCGGAAGGTTTCTAACCTCACCTACCCCAACAAACAGCTGTTGCGGTGGACCGTTGTTGTGCGTATGCTGCAACGATAGCTAGCCTCCCTCAACCTCTTTAATAATTTTTATTTGATTTGAATTTCAATTATATAGATTGATTTAATTTAATTTAATTTAATTTAATTTAATTTAATTTAATTAGATAAGTTTGTCTTATCTTTGTCTTCTCTAATTTACTTGGTCGTTTATATTTGATAAACGTTGAGGCTAGGTTAGTCGGGTGAAGGGGTACCGGCAAAGTGTTTCTTTAAGGTTTGAGAATTTTAATTTACAATTTAATTTTGAATTTGAATTGTCCTGGTCATTTGGAACAATAATTTATTTAATATTGCCTTATTTCAATTTATTAATTTTATCCCTTTTGACACTGTTGTTAATCAAATTCCCAACGCTTTTCGGTCGGATTCATTTAATTTAATTTTAAGTCTGGAGGAATATTATCCCAGATACTGCGGTGAACTTCGTGCTTGGCCAAGAACGTGTTCGTCGGTTGTCGCATTTATCTTTCGGGTTTTTCAGGTTAATTATCGGCACTAACGTTGCCGAAGCGTTGCTATTTGATATTGTGGTGTATTTGATAAATTGTATTATTGTGACTTGTTCTGGTGTGGATTATTTGAACGGTGGTCGACCTTGCTGGTCAGTGGATATTTTCCCGAGATACCGCTGTAATTTCGTGTACTTTTTTTTTGTCTGTGGGTATTAAATAAACTTGATTTTCCGGCAACTTTGGTTCTCTTCTTGTCCCTGTGTGGCATCATTTCTCTTTCAGCCAGCTTTCACAATCAAGCGATAGTCCACGGCGGGGTTCAGATTGTGTGGCGCCCATTTCGGAACACCTTGCGGTTGGATGTTGTTTATCCCCACGCCCTCTCCCAGAGTTGGTCGGTGCAACCCCAAGGACTGCATGAGCGCACAGGTAGAGCTCAAGGTTCCGGAACTTATTTTAAAATATTTTATAGCTTTCATCGGGAATAGAAAGTCAAGGTGTTTCATTGGCGCCCAACGTGGGGCCGTTCTTTGTTAATTAGGTCGTCCTTAGTTAATTAAATTTGGTTGTTGTCTTCGAGTTTGTTTTTTTTTTAGCTGCCTTGCTGCTGAACTGCTTCCGCTTTGCTGCTTGAGATTTTTTTGTTGTTGTGTGTTTTGCCGTTGGAGTAGCACGTGTGACCTCCCCTCTCCGAGCGGTTCCCTCCATTGTTGGTATTTATTTGATTTTCTTTCGTGACTGATTCTTCTCTGTCGCCATGACCACGCCTGCGATGAATGTGAACCATGTGAAGCGAGATGAATTGGAATTCGAGCTTCAAGTACGAGGAGTTTACCCAACTGCCATGACTGTTGTTGATATCCGGGCCAGCTTGCGGTCGATGATGAGGCTGGTGCGGGCCCAGCGTCCTCTCCATTACCCCAAGTACGTGTTCGATGATGCAAAGGATTTGGATGCCATCTCTGCAAAGTTTACCGAGCTGGAGCTCTTGGTGCAGACGATGGGAGAGGATCGATCCGGTCACCCGCGCTGCTGTTCCTGGGTACTGCATTTGTTGGGCCGTGTGGATGGAATTCCTACGGAAGGAGTTGTGGCTGCCACTGCGAAGAAGCGAGGAGAATGGCTTGCTAGAGTCTCTGCTCTGTTGACACGCTTGCAAAGGAGATCTCGACCTCGGGATTTAAATTTAAGCAACTCCCTCCTTAGTGCTGACGGCGGGGATGGCACTGAGGTTGACGACGGTGATGATTCCGATGTTGGAGATTCCGATGAGCCTCCGGCGCGGGACACCGGCATGCGTTCATCGAACCCTAGAACGAGTAATGGACCAGTTCCCCTGTACAAGTGGAATCTTCATTTCTCCGGAGATCCCAAATCTATGTCCGTGATGGATTTTCTGGATCGTGTCCATGAGTTGAGTAGAGCTCGGGGTTGTACTGAGGAGGACTTGTATCGCTCATCGTTGGATTTGTTCACCGGTAAGGCGTTGTTGTGGTATCGATCGGCCATTCGGAAGTGTAAGACTTGGAAGGAACTGTCCGAGTTGCTAATGAAGCATTACCTCCCTCCCGACTACCGAAGTCGCTTATTCCAGGAGCTTCTGGGTAGGACCCAGGGACTCAATGAGTCTATCGTCGAGTATTTATCGTGTATGCAGGCTCTGTTTGCCCGGTATGGACAGGTGTCCAGGGATGTACAGCTGGATATAGTACGACGAAATTTGGCCCCCTTTTATACAATGCAGCTCCCCCCGGTCCATAATATGGAACAGTTGGAAGCAGAATGTCTCCAACTAGAGACAGAAGTACCGAGCCGATCATTATCAGGCCCCTCCTCGTCGAAGTCGAGATTGCGTCGAGCCTGAGTTGGCGTGCATATCTTCTAGTTTGGAGGCCGCTTCTGTGTCTTCAGCTCCCCAGCGACCTCCGAGGGACCTCACCGGCGTGGAATGCTACAACTGTCACAAAGAAGGACATATGGCTAGAGAGTGCCCGCGAAACCAGCCCCGTCCCAAATGGTGCTATCGATGTAAGCGCCCGGATGTGACGATGCGGACTTGTCCCGATTGTAATCCTCCCCGTTCGGAAAACTCCGATCGGAGGGCCTGATTGGTCATCAGAGGTCCTCCATACACCCCCTTTCGACCCCCGACGCTGCGCATCGTGTGCTGCTTGATTTCATCATCTCGCATGCTTCCGGTGACTCAACACCTTACCTTAACGTCTCAATTTTGGGCTTCGACATGCTCGGTCTGTTGGATTCGGGAGCGACCAATACCATCGTTGGAGAGATGGGCTACCGAGCTTTGTTATCTCTGGGCCTTGTCTTGGACTCGACTTCGCGCCGCGATTGTGCCGTGGCCAATGGTGATGTTTGTTCTTCGTTGGGAACCATTGCGACTCCTTTTTCGTTGATGGGAAGGACATGTGTTTTAAATGTAATGGTGACTCCCGCTCTACCCCATAGGCAGATCCTGGGGATGGATTTTTGGCGCGGAATGGGTATACTCCCCGACTTGCGTAACGACGTATGGAGGTTCGTCGATGGTGCGACGGAGGTGCGTGACTTGCAGATGCGAGATGAGCTGACGCCGCCGCAGCGATTAGCCTTGAATGGTTTGATTGACCGTACTTTCCGGTCCATGGGCTCCGGAGTATTGGGTACTGTTACTACGGTGGAACATGAAATAGTGACTGATTCGCCTCCTATCAAACTCCGCTATTACCCGGTTTCCCCTGCTAAACAGAGGATCGTTGATGACGAATTGGAGAAGTTATTGGAGCAAGGAGTGGTGGAACCGTCCAAGAGCGCTTGGTCAGCACCTATACTTCTCGTTCCCAAGAAGGACGGAAGCTACCGCTTTTGTGTAGACTACCGACGTCTTAATGCGGTCACCAAGCGGGACGCATACCCCCTTCCTTATATCTCATCTATTCTCGATAGTCTGAGGGACGCCAGGTACCTGAGCTCTCTAGACATAAAGTCAGCGTATTGGCAGGTTCCGGTCGCCGAAAAATCGCGCGAGCTGACCGCTTTCACTATCCCCAGAAGAGGCTTGTATCAATTTCGAAGAATGCCAATGGGTCTGACGAACGCCCCGGCGACCTGGCAACGCTTGATCGATAGCGTGTTGGGAGCGAATTTGGAGCCTTACGTGTTAGTATATTTAGATGACATTATTATCATTTCACCCGACTTTGACACCCATCTCTCAATCCTGGAAAAGGTTCTGGACCGTCTGCAGGCGGCTGGATTGACTATCAGTCAAGCCAAGTGTCAGTTCTGCCGACCCGAACTTAAGTATTTGGGGTATGTAGTGGACAGAAACGGACTCCGTGTGGACCCCGGAAAGGTGGAAGCAATTTTGAATATTCCGGTACCCCGGTCGGTGTCGGAGATTCGGCGGTTTGTCGGGATGGCGAGCTGGTATAGGCGGTTTGTTCCGGACTTTGCCTCCATCCTCGCTCCTATTAATGACCTCACGAAGAAGGGTGCGAAGTTTGTTTGGTCTTCGGAATGTTAACGGGCATTTGTTGCGGTGAAACAACATTTGGTCTCCGCCCCTATTCTAACGTGCCCCGATTTCGGGAAGCCCTTTTGCCTGCAGACCGATGCCTCCGCGTTTGGTCTCGGTGCGGTCCTTACTCAAAGTTTCGACGAGGGAGAACGGGTGATTGCCTTCTTATCCCGCTCCTTGACCCGCCAAGAGAGGAATTTCTCGACGACGGAGCGTGAGTGTTTAGGAGTTCTATGGGCCGTGGAGAAGCTGCGGCATTACCTCGAGGGAACCCGTTTCACGGTCATTACTGACCACGCCTCCCTAGTGTGGCTTAATAACCTGAAGGACCCCACCGGGCGATTGGCTAGATGGGCCCGCTTACAGCCATTCGACTTTAATATCGTGCATCGGAAGGGAAGGGATCTCGTGGTGCCGGACTGTTTATCTCGGTCTGTGCCGGTTGCCGTTGACGTCGTGGAGATGCTGGATGAGCAGTTTTCCTCTACCACGGATGTTTGGTACCGCGGTATGATTTCGCGCGTGGAGGCCAATTTGTCCAAGTTCCCTCAATGGAGAGTGGAGGCCGGTAGGCTGTATAAGTATGTTAAATCGACCCGTTTTAGCCTTTCTGATCCCGGCGAGGAATGGAAGCTGGTGGTCCCGAAGGATTGTAGGAGTTTGCTGCTAAGAAGGTACCATGATGACCCTAGCGCTGGTCATGTGGGTGGATACAAGGTTTATTGGCGTTTGCGGGAGAGATTTATATGGCCGAAGATGCACGTGGATGTCGCGAGGTATGTGCGACGGTGTGTGATCTGCGCAGCGCAGAAGCCTGAGCAGCGTGCTCCTGCAGGACTGATGGGCACCCGCCCGGAAGTTCTCGTCCGTGGCAGGTTATAAGTCTGGATTTTGTAGGACCTCTGCCTCGTTCCTCCAAGGGAAATACATCTCTTCTGGTGGTTAGTGATTATTTCAGTAAGTTTGTCCTACTTTTCGCCTTCCGTTCGGCGACTGCTAAGAGCCTTGCGAGGATCGTGGAGGACCATGTTTTCCTCGTGTATGGCGCTCCACACTACGTGATCTGCGACAATGGCGTCCAGATGAGGAGCAAGGACTTTAAGCATATGTGTGACTCGTACGGCACGACAGTTTCCTACACTCCATTATACTATCCCCGGGCAGATCCCGTGGAACGGGTCAACCGTGTTGTGAAGACAATGCTGGGATGTTATGTTAAGGATAACCAACGTAAGTGGGACGAGTACCTTGCGCCCATTGGTTGTGCCGTACGCGCCTCGCGTTGCGAAACCACTGGTTATTCCCCGTTCTATGTAAATTTCGGCAGGCACTACGTAGGCTGTGGTGGAACCTTCAACCAGGCCTTAACCGAGGACCCTCCCGACGTTCCTACCAGAATCAAAGGGTTTCAGGAACTCTTTATGCGAATTAAGAAAAAGCTTATAGCCGCCCAGGAACGTGGTCGCAGGGTGTACAATTTACGACGACGACCTGTGCAGTATGTCGTGGGTCAGCAGGTATGGCGAAGGAATAAAGCTCTTTCCGACGCGGCTAATTATATTAACGCTAAGCTCGCTGCAAAGTTTGTTGGCCCGTATGTTGTGAAACGGAGGATGGGTTCGTGGACGTACGAACTGGAGGATAGTGATGGAAAGTCCCGCGGAGTTTGGCATGTTCAGGATTTGAAACCTGCTGTTGAGGATGAGACCTTGAGATAAAACACCCGCGCTCTGCTGGAGGGGCATAAGAATACTTCAGCCGTGAGCCTGCGTTCAGTAAAAGTCTGATAAAGGGACGCGGATATCCCATTCCACCCACCATCGTCTCCTGGATCAGGAATAGGAATGCCCTCTTCCCAACGCGCGGAAGTGGGAGAGTTTTCTTGTGTGTTGAGTCTTTTTGATGAGGAATTTCCTCTCAAAAATGTTTTGGATTTCTGTTGAAGGTATGCCGGTGCCACCACCCTAGGGGTCGGGTGTTCCTAGGTTTTGTATTTCGATTTAACGTTCAGTCTTTTTTTTGGTAGGTGGTACATTTTTTGTTGGAAGGCAATGCGCCTTGGTTTTTGTTTTCGGGGAACCGCCTGTGTTGCATACTGGTGGAGTTCGGGCCGGGTGTTGGGTCCCGTGGTGAATCTGTTTATGTCTTCTTGTTGCGTTTGTCCGGAGGTTGTACACGAGGGTCTAGCCACTCGGCTAGAGCGCAATGCAACCTCCAACTCCTATCTTTCTGTGTTGTCCCTTTTATGTTATGATTCACCATTGGCGTCGGCCTTCGGCTTGGGCATCAGCGGTGCACAGTGCGGTACCTTTTCAGTTAGGTTAAGTAAATTTCATTAGTTGTTTGTCCTCCGGTGCATTTTTAGGCGTGCGGGTTGTTGTTTCAGTTGCCGGTCAGGAGTAACCCGGAAAATCTTGGGAAGATTTCCCGTTGTGAAAGGAGAGGGGGAGTGTTACACCGCGGTTTTGACCAGTTATATTTTGCGTAATTGTTTTCCTTATCTCGTTTCCACATTGAGGAATTTTGGGGCTGTTGCACAATTGTTCAAGTCTTAGGGTCGTTTGGCTCTTTGGCGCTGCTGTAGTTACAGCCAAGTGGTTAGCGCTTCCGCTACCGGCCGTAAGATGTCGCGGCATGTACCGCTTTAGGCCGGTCAGCCCATTGTTTTTGCTGATTACTCTTCGGTGGAGGATGGGAGAAATTTAATTTTTGCATTTTTGTGCTGGGCAAAAATTTAGCATTCCATCAAGCCCTCATTTTGTGAAATCCGTGCAGTTTGGAGAATTAAGGGTCTTTTCGCGTTGTTTCTTGGGTGTACCACTTTTTGCACCCGTGACGTATGATTTTCATTTTTGGTGAATTTATTCGATTTCTCGGAACTGTATATTGGGATCTTGTTGACCGGGTTATTATGAGTCTCCTTGGATTTTTCTGCTCCTAATGACTGGTTCCCTTTGATTAAAGTCCCTCTAATTGCCTTTTTGCGAAGTTTTTGGTCCGGTTAGAGTGGGGGGCGAGGCTATATATAGATCCGCATTTGGTCCCTCTGGATTGTTGATTCTTGGTTGTTAGACGAATCGCTGTCAGTCAACTTTATCCTGGAGTCTACGTGAAGCTGTGTGGAAGTGACTTAGGGTTGCTCGTTTGTTTGGTGCCTTGCTGGTGTACGAAGTATCTCTCGCTGTATGCGGAACCATCCTTCCCAAGCTAAGAAGTTTTAACCATTGTGGTGTGTTATATGGTTGGAACCCCGTCGCCTTTGTGCGGATTCAGTACGTAGAATACTGTTGGATTCACGGTTAAGCCCGCTCAAGATCTTAGGGTGAGTCTCTGGTTCGTTTGTTACTTTTAGAATTGGTTCCTTATTGCGGGGAATATTTTTAGGCTTCTTCGTCTGGGCATCGTCGGATATTTATTCTTCGTCTGGACCTCTTTGGATATTTATTTTACGTCTGGTGGCCTTTATCCTTTTCTGTGGTGTCTTCGTCTGGGGACGTTTTCGTCTTTGGATCGGAGGACAACCCTTTCGATCGGAGGACCAGTTTCGTGGAGTGATAACTTTGGCACGACTTGATCGAGTGGATCTAGCGGATCGGGTGGCGTCCTGGAGTGGAGCGTCGGAAGCTGCGGAGAGTTTGCCTTGCTCGGACTGCGGGTGTCTTCGTGGGACGGGGACATTCCTTCGCTGCCGAGGTCAAGGTTTGACTTATATTTATATCTCCACCGGGCCCCTGCGTGGCCCTCGCCCTTGACGCAGTGCTGCCGGAGGTTTATTCGTGTCGTAATTAATTGTATTTTTCTTTCATTGTATAATTTACTTTGGGTGAGCTGATCACCACTATCGTGTCTTTGTCCGGAAGGTTTCTAACCTCACCTACCCCAACAAACAGCTGTTGCGGTGGACCGTTGTTGTGCGTATGCTGCAACGGTAGCTAGCCTCGCTCAACCTCTTTAATAATTTTTATTTGATTTGAAGTTCAATTATATAGATTGATTTAATTTAATTTAATTTAATTTAATTAGATAAGTTTATCTTATCTTTGTCTTCTCTAATTTACTTGGTCGTTTATATTTGATAAACGTTGAGGTTAGGTTAGTCGGGTGAAGGGGTACCGGCAAAGTGTTTCTTTAAGGTTTGAGAATTTTAATTTACCATTTAATTTTGAATTTGAATTGTCCTGGTCATTTGGGACAATAATTTATTTAATATTGCCTTATTTCAATTTATTAATTTTATCCCTTTTGATACTGTTGTTAATCAAATTCCCAACGCTTTTCGGTCGGATTCATTTAATTTAATTTTACGTCTGGAGGAATATTATCCCAGATACTGCGGTGAATTTCGTGCTTGGCCAAGAACGTGTTCGTCGGTTGTCGCATTTATCTTTCGGGTTTTTCAGGTTAATTATCGGCACTAACGTTGCCGAAGCGTTGCTATTTGATATTGTGGTGTATTTGATAAATTGTATTATTGTGACTTGTTCTGGTGTGGATTATTTGAACGGTGGTCGACCTTGCTGGTCAGTGGATATTTTCCCGAGATACCGCTGTAATTTCGTGTACTTTTTTTTGTCTGTGGGTATTAAATAAACTTGATTTTCCGGCAACTTTGGTTCTCTTCTTGTCCCTGTGTGGCATCATTTCTCTTTCAGCCAGCTTTCACAATCAAGCGATAGTCCACGGCGGGGTTCAGATTGTGTGGCGCCCATTTCGGAACACCTTGCGGTTGGATGTTGTTTATCCCCACGCCCTCTCCCAGAGTTGGTCGGTGCAACCCCAAGGACTGCATGAGCGCACAGGTAGAGCTCAAGGTTCCGGAACTTATTTTAAAATATTTTATAGCTTTCATCGGGAATAGAAAGTCAAGGTGTTTCAGTGTATCTCGTAGAAAAAGTTTTAAGAAAGAGGGGGAGTAAAGTGTTCGTAGAATGGCTCGGTTTTGATAACACTCATAACAGCTGGATCGTAAAATAAGATATAATGTAGCGGGAATTATAAGATAAAAAATGTACCGGGTTATCAGTTGATATACGACAGCTGAACGTGATACATGTAAAATGATTGTTCCATGCAATTACTGGGATACCATCGACAAACTATATACAAACTATGAAGAGGCTATTAAGAACGAGAAACGATTCATCAACGAAACACAGTATGGAATGACAAATTTTTAAATTATAATTGGTTTGAGTACGGCACGGGGGTTCACACCAACGCTACGAATGCTATCAAATGCTGACGTTAGCAATCATATTCGTGTGCTTCATTCTGATTGGTTATCGGTGATTTGAGGGCTAAAGGAGTTTTCGAGAGGTACTAGATATGATGACGATATTCTTAGATCATGGAAAATTACAACGGGCGAGGGTGACTTAGTGTTTGAAGAAATGGACCCCGATCGACATTCCCTAGGACCGTGTATAGTGATGATGTTTAGAAGTGTTTCAATTCATCTATGTCCTGAAGACATTAAAGATATTCTTTATCATTGTAATATAATACATTGTAGATTAGTCATGTTAAAAAACCTCAACTTTGCGTACTATTTTAATAAGCTCATGGTTACATTCGTGAGGAACAAAGTAAAAAAACCCTTATAGTACGATTAAACGGCCCAATTATGCACTATTAGATTATGTTAATCTATCTAGTACACTTTAAAAGCATAAACGAGTGAATGTTTCTACTAGTTTATTATTGCCATTCAACGAGATGTATCACAACTCAACGGTTGTCTTGTTAATATTATTATATTTGTTTGTACGAATAGTATGCATTAAATTTAGAATAAAATCATCCTGCCTAACAACAGCAGCAGCAGCAGCAGCAGCAGTTGCAGCGAGTAAGAACAACAGCTCGTGTGACCTAACCATAGCACATTTCACACACGAAATTACTTTGAATGAGTTCAGCGAAGAAGAGATAAAAATATTCTCCCTGGAGTATCTTCGGAAACACGTTTTCCCTCATCAATTGCAAAATGCTTGGAGTAAACTACCAAAGAAGTACCTAGAGGATGACCAGTTGAAATCAAAGTTACCTTGTTACAAGCATTACAACACAGAGAAACAAAAGACGCATTACGACGGGCCACCACCCTCACGCAAAGATTGTCTATCTTTGAAAATAATGAATATTTAGATACTAACTGTTTTATCTCAATAAATGCAGTAAACGAAGTTCTTGGGTCTAATTTTAACTATGATGCAATCATGTTATGTATTGTATCCGATGTGTACCGGCAAATAATTAAAACCATGGTTTATAATTAATTTATTTTTATTAAATTTTCAGTAATTTAACAATTAGTAAGAAATATCTATATTATAACCATCAGTAAGAACATACAATGAAACACCGGTAGTTAGTTTACATGTGTCAAATGGAGCTCTGGCTCATTACAATTATTAACTTCATAAATTATATTATACTAGAGAATGTCCGACGAGTAAGCACGTGTTCACCTCTGCTCCGCAAAAATACCGGTTAAACTGTTAGTTAAAGTGATTGTGTCGGGTTATAATTCCGGATTTATACTTGTGTAAGTGAGATCAATAGTAGTGAATTAAGATGACAACTCAAACCCGCATGAACACTGAGAAAAGAGACATTATTAAGTCGTGTGTCACCGATTTACTAAACGATGAAAAGTTTCTGTCGAACCTCACAAAAAGCATAGCCGATGAAGTCGAAAAGCGGTTCTTGGAAAAATTTAAATCCATGGAGGACGACGTAAAAATGTTAAAATCTGAAAATTTAACATGGCAAAACAAATATGAATCACTCGAGGCGAGGTTAGATGCAGCCGAACAATATTCCAGACGAAATAATATTAGAATAATTGGGTTAAATGCATGTTCCCGTGATAATGTGGAAAAAGAAATGTTGCAGTTGCTAAATGGGAAAATGGGCGCAAATGTTGATCTCTCCCAGGTTGCCAGATGCCATCCGGTGGGCCCAGTCAAGGATGGGAAGATGAACATCTTAGTGAAATTTACGAGCTACCGCCACCGCAGGGAAGTCCTCCTTAAGAGAAAGTCACTAGCTGGTACGAACATCGCAATTGTCGAGGATCTGACAAGAAATCGTTATACTGTGCTTCATAGTGCCGTCAAGAAGTTTGGTAGCGGTAATGTCTGGGTGTTTGACGGGAACATCAACATTAAGGTGAGCGACAAGAAATATGTAGTGCGAAATGACACCGAATTGCAAAACGTGCGGCCTACGGGTGCATGTAGTCCAGTGTGATGCGCTCTTGTAATTGTAAACAACACGATCATTGTTTTTTTTTTATTCTATTGATTGGATATTTTGGCGTTATTTTGAATATGATCTCGGTTTATTTTATTATTTTTTTTTTATTTGTTTATTTGTGAATCACTTCTATTTGTGAGTGGAGCAGTGGGAACAGCTCACACAATCTGCTCAAGTACATTTTCTTTTTTCTGCAATCCCAATATTGTATGTTTACTTTACTTTACTCATTTTTTCTTTTTTTATATATATATAAAGTTTTATTAAGTCACTATTTTGCCTTTTTACTGGTTTTTCCGCATTTGTCAACATTCGAATTTTGGTAGCGTATCAATTATTGTGATATACACATTTATAAGCGTTTGTAGCTGTCATTGTTCTTTTGTTTTTTGCTTAAGAGAAAGTCACTAGCTGGTACGAACATCGCAATTGTCGAGGATCTGACAAGAAATCGTTATACTGTGCTTCATAGTGCCGTCAAGAAGTTTGGTAGCGGTAATGTCTGGGTGTTTGACGGGAACATCAACATTAAGGTGAGCGACAAGAAATATGTAGTGCGAAATGACACCGAATTGCAAAACGTGCGGCCTACGGGTGCATGTAGTCCAGTGTGATGCGCTCTTGTAATTGTAAACAACACGATCATTGTTTTTTTTTTATTCTATTGATTGGATATTTTGGCGATATTTTGAATATGATCTCGGTTTATTTTATTATTTTTTTTTTATTTGTTTATTTGTGAATCACTTCTATTTGTGAGTGGAGCAGTGGGAACAGCTCACACAATCTGCTCAAGTACATTTTCTTTTTTCTGCAATCCCAATATTGTATGTTTACTTTACTTTACTCATTTTTTCTTTTTTTATATATATATAAAGTTTTATTAAGTCACTATTTTGCCTTTTTACTGGTTTTTCCGCATTTGTCAACATTCGAATTTTGGTAGCGTATCAATTATTGTGATATACACATTTATAAGCTTTCTTTTGTTTTTTGCTTTGTAAATATACAGGGTTGAATTTTTGGGCACTGTATACCTGAAATTTGATATAATTATTTTCTATGGTCATGCGGTATCCATGGTAACTTGCCTGCGGTATAATGAATGCCAGAGAATTAAGGCTTGCACACTTAAATGTGAGATCGCTACTACCAAAGCTGTTGGACATCGAAACGCTGCTGCGCGATAATGATTTCGATATTCTTTGCATCACTGAGACTTGGCTTGGTGATAGTGTGGTAGATTCTCAGATCGCGGTTGAGGGTTATGATTTTTTTTAGAAGGGACAGGGGTAGTAGAGGTGGTGGTGTGGGGTTGTACATCAGGGGTTGTCTTGGGGCTGAGACCATTGAAACATCACATCATATAGAGCAGTTGTGGATAAAATTTAGAGCGAGTAAATGTTTTGTTGTAGGAGTTGCATACAGACCGCCAATGTTTGACCATAAACTCTTCGTGGACGAGTTAGAGAGTTCAATTTTATTGTGTATGCCATTTTCTGACCAAATTTATTGCACGGGCGATTTTAATATTGATATGTTGCGACAGGATGATTATAAGTGTTCTTATTTGGCCGACTTGTTGGCATCCTTAAATCTGAGGCAGATGGTCGCGGAGCCTACTAGAGTAACGGATGGAGGGGGGTCACTGCTTGACTTAATAATTACCAATAGTGGGGATGATGAGGATGTGTTGTGTGGGGTCATGGATTGTGCGGTGCCGGATCACGATGTTGTGTTTTGTTCTATACCTTCTATGCGCGTGGCTACTGAGCCGATGTTCCGAACTTATCGGGACTTTCGTAATATTGACTTGCAGTTATTCGAGCGTGATCTTCTGGGTCTGCCGTTTCATGGTCTGTTTTGGCTTAACAGTGTCGATGACAAGGTCCAAATGCTACAAGGTCTCTTGCTACAATTGTTTGACGTCCACGCCCATTATATCACAAAACGATTTACAAAGAAAGGGGCGCCTTGGTTGACACCGCACCTGAGGATGCTGATGCGGCGGAGGGATGAAGCAAGGTCGAGATACGGGAGAACAAGGTCGTTGGTGGATTTAACTAATTACAAGGCATTACGCAATTTAACAACAAGCACTGTCAGAAATGAAAAGAAGGCGTATTTTGCACATATAGCGGACTCCCCATCATCTAGGGAGGGCTGGTCACGCCTTAGACATTTAAACTTGGGTAATAAAAACTCGGTAGATCTGCCGATTAGCCTAGGAGACGCTGACGCGATCAACAAATTTTTTGTTGACGCTGTGCGCGTGCCTCTCGCTGGCCGGACGGAGTTGGATGGGAGGGCACTGGGACTGGGAGCAGAGAGAACAAATAATTGTTTTAATTTTGATTTTGTTGATACTCCAACGGTTGAAAATATTATAAGAGCAATTAAGTCAAATGCTGTGGGATGTGATGGAATAAATATATTTATGATTAAGTTGTGCTGCCCGCATATTATTCCATTTATAGCTCATATAATAAACTGCTCAATTGAGAGAGGCGTGTACCCGTATAATTGGAAGAAAGCCATTATTATACCACGCCCAAAAGTAACCAACCCTTCATGCCTGCAGCAGCTGAGACTGGTCAGTATCTTGCCTGCACTGTCGAAAATCCTCGAGCGAGTGATGCAAATGCAGATTAACGACTTTGTCGAGGGGAACAGATTACTTCCGGAAATTCAATCGGGCTTCAGACGGGGTCATAGCTGTGAGACTACGCTGATGCATATCAATGACGATATTTTGCGCGCATCGGACCAGGGAAAGATAACGGTCCTGGTGTCCTTGGACTACAGCAAGGCTTTTGATACCGTGAATCACAGTATATTATTGAGGGTTCTTGCGGATGTTGGATTCGGTGCCCCGTCGATGTCGCTTATGACGGACTACCTCAGGGGTAGATCGCAGAGTGTCAGAATTGGGGGGAATACCTCGGATCCGCTGGCTTTGGTGCAAGGCGTTCAGCAGGGATCGTTGCTCTCTCCGTTGCTGTACAGCCTGTACACATCCAATCTGATGAAAGTTATACAACATTCAACATCTCACATGTATGCGGACGATACGCAGTTGTATTTGTCATTTCGAGCAAGTGAGTGGAGAGAGGCAAAGGTCTGCATGGAAAGAGACCTCAGGGACTTGTTCGACATGTCTTCCCGATATGATCTGTCAATCAACCCCACCAAGTCCCAACTGGCATTGTTTGGAAACAATAAAGTATGCGATGGGTTGAAGTCCATGATGCAGATTCATATCAATCATACTCTCCTCGAATACTCTGATAAAGTGACGAACCTTGGACTGTGCATGGACAATGAATTCCGTTATAGAGACCAAATTAATAAGTACATAAGAAACGCGTATGCACAGTTGAGGAATCTATACCCTTTCAGGTCTATATTGCCTCCGGCGTTGAAGATAAGGCTCTGCGATTTGTTTGTTCTCTCGCAGTTCTCATATTGTGCGCCTGTGTACCACCCTGCACTAGACAACGTGACGACAAATCGCATCCAAAAAGTTCAGAATTCGTGCCTGAGGTATGTATACGGCTTGAGAAAATTTGGCCATATTTCTCATAAACTGAATGACGCTGGCTGGTTGGGGATGGCGCACAGGCGGTTGGTGTTAACAATCTCGCTGTATCATAAAGTTATTCTTGAAAGAACGCCAGCCTATCTCTATTCTAAAATTCGGTTTCGGACGGATGTGCACAATTTGGGAACACGATTTAGAGGTTTGATATCTCCTCCGCCCCACAAAACAGTTCTGTATGAACGATCGTTTTCTTATGATGTTTACCGCCTCTACAACTCCTTGCCTTCAGAGTTGAAACACCTGAATGTTTTGTGTTTCAAGAGAAAGCTAAAGACAGTGATCAGCGGTTTGTTCGATGTCTAGCAGCGTGTAGCTAGTTTTGGATTGCCTTGTATTGTTTGTTGGTTGTTGGGATAAGTTTGTACCAAATGGAAACATTCGGAGATGACATTTTAATTTAATTATTGCGGGTTACATTAATTGCAGGAACATAATGAGTGCTAATTGGGATTATACATGTGAGTTAGGTTAATTGTATTTAAGTAAGGGTTAGATAGAATAGTTTCACTGGATCTCGCCCTGTTGCACTCAGTAGTTTATTTTATAACATTTATTGTAGATTTGTTGTTACTGGGATGCAATAAAGACACTTTATTATTTATTATTATTATTTTTATTATACGAAATACCATACCGAGATAGTCCATCGGAAGTCCATTTCGCTGCTTATAAAATTTATCGTTAAAGGTGCAATAATTTTGTTCAACAATGTGATTTAAAATCAAGTTAAAATGGTTAATTTTGGTTTTGTCTGTAAAATGTTGATTGAAGAGCTGGGAAACAATATCAAGGGTGAAATCTATGGGAACATTTGTGTAAAGGTTACAAACATCAAAAGAGACCATAACAGAATCTTTTAAGTCTAGGTCCTTTGTTATTTCGATGAACTGTTGGGTGTTTTTGATAGAAAATTTGGGTTGAAAATTTAAATCTTTTAGTATATTAGACATGATTTTAATTAAATTTGAGGTAGGGGTATTGTAAAAAGCAGTGATGGGACGAATGAGTTGGCCTAATTTATGCAACTTGGGTAAGGCTACTTGGCTACTTGGGTAATGCTACAGTTCATAGGGATGAATTTATAATATCGGGAAATCAACTCGGTCAGCGCTTCTTTACACGTGTTCACAACCTAGTCTTGGACAAAATGTCGTTTAAGGGGCTCCTATGGAGAGGCAAATATCCGTTCTCACTCATGAATTCTAAAGTCTTGTCAATATACACCTGCCTATCCATAACAACCACACCGGCACTTTTGTCAGCTTTCACAAACGCAGCATCGTTTTCAGCAAGTTTATCTTTAATATTTTTGATAGCTATGCAATTTTCTTTGGTAGCGTTATTACAGGTTTGATTTAATTTAGCTTCATGTTTTAAAAAAGGAATCATTTCATTCAGATTGATGAAAAACACAGCTTGCTTAATGATCAAATTTGTTTCCCCCACCAACCACTTTTTAAGTATCTGCTCCAGTCTGGTTAATTAAGTAAGTTTTATTACCCCATGTATCAGTGTTCTTTGGGATTTTTACTTATTTGTTTGTTGCTGCTTACTTTTCCCCGTTTTTGTTGAGTTTTTGGTTCTGTGGGCTCACTGTGTTTCGATTTTCACTGTTTGCTTGATTACCTACATTTGGGGTTGTTTTAATTAATTATTTTATATTTACAGTGTCTGCGTGCTATTTGTATAAACCATATTGCTTTAAGAGCTTCTCAATATCGTTTCTGGCCGGCTGTCTTATCTCGTGTACACGTTTACAAAAATTTTAAATGTTTATTGTTTGCTGTTTGGATGATTGTGAGCGGTTACTCCGATAACTTGACCGTAAGTCTAATCCTTTGTATAATTTGTATAATATATAACTGCAATTGTAAGATTGTAAGAAATTGTTTAGATGTTTTTTGTTTTTTGTAATTTAAATTATCCCATTGTCTCGCACTGATTGTTCGTTTGTATTGTTTCGTTGATTTAGGCTGATGATGGCTCAACCTTGAGTCGTAACCGGTATCTATTGATATAAATAAACCCATCAAAGGATTAAGAGGTGTTTTTCAATATCCCAATATACAAAAACCTTTGAAAATGGACTACTATTTGAATCAACTTCACATAACCTCTTTACCAGTCCAGGAGATCTGCTAGGCTTACAAGCGCAAGAATATCATCGAAAACCACATATATTTTATTAATACGTTTGAGGGAGAATTTAACACCTACATTTGCTAAGATAACCTCAAGAAATATCAGTGAAAGAGGGAGACTGAAGCTGGAACGGAGAAACCTCACCAGAGAAAGGAGGAAACACCACGCATCTTTGGAACGTTTGCAGACTAGACTATGTTTACTGCATAGACAGCTGAGAGAAACTTATCATTTTTTGGAATTGGAGGAAATTATAGAGACAGCCACATACCGGGCTGCGTGTTGCAATATTGAAGACCTACGAAAAAAGAACAACAAGCTTACCCACCTAAGACGCAAGATGCTTTCAACCACCAACATTATCTCTAATAAACCCAAAGGTAACCAAGTAAAGAAATCTCTTTTTAAGAATTTGACAAATATTAATTTCAACCAAGCCGAGGAAGGTTTGCTTAATAAGGGTTACAAGTTCGCTTTGGAACCAAAAAAGAACAATACTATTTTATCCTCAATAGAAATAGAAAACGCTATTCACAAACACAACAATTTTTATAAGATACGAAATGAAATGATTCCTTTTTTAAAACATGAAGCTAAATTAAATCAAACCTGTAATAACGCTACCAAAGAAAATTGGATAGCTATCAAAAATATTAAAGATAAACTTGCTAAAAACGATGCTGTGTTTGTGAAAGCTGACAAAAGTGCCGGTGTGGTTGTTATGGATAGGCAGGTGTATATTGACAAGACGTTAGAATTCATGAATGAGAACGGATATTTGCCTCTCCATAGGAGCCCCTTAAACGACATTTTCTCCAAGACTAGGCAGGTTGTGAACACGTGTAAAGAAACGCTGACCGAGTTGACTTCCCGATATTATAAATTCATCCCTATGAACTGTAGCATTCCCCAACTTTATGCCTTACCCAAGTGCATAAATTAGGCCACCCCATTCGTTCCATCACTGCTTTTTACAATACCCCTACCTCAAATTTAATTAAAATCATGTCTAATATACTAAAAGATTTAAATTTTCAACCCAAATTTTCTATCAAAAACACCCAGCAGTTCATCGAAACAACAAAGGACCTAGACTTAAAAGATTCTGTTATGGTCTCTTTTGATGTTTGTAACCTTTACACAAATGTTCCCATAGATTTCACCCTTGATATTGTTTCCCAGCTCTTCAATCAGCGTTTTACAGACAAAAGCAAAATTAACCATTTTAACTTGATTTTAAAACACATTGTTGAACAAAATTATTGCACCTTTAACGATAAAGTTTATAAGCAGCGAAATGGACTTCCAATGGGAATGGCCTTGTCCTGTATTTTATCCAAAATTTTCCTTGATTTTATTGAGAATAATCACATAGTTAGCAGCAAAAACCCTTTTAAACATCATATCATTACATGGATTAGATATGTTGACGATGTTTTTTGTGTGTGGCGAGGTGGGATGGATAGTCTTAACTGTTTTTTGGCTTATATCAATAATTTAAATATTAAACTCAAATTCACACCAGAAACAGAAATGAACTCTCAATTAAATTTTCTAGATTGAACTTTGGTTAATAGCGACGACCGTTTAAAATTTAAAATTTTCAGAAAACCAACTTCAATACCCACAATAATTCCCTTTGATTCCGCTCATCCTTACTCCCATCGAACAGCATCTTTTCGATACATGCTTAATCGATGCTTCACGTATCCTATTGGTGAAACCTCTAGGATCGAAGACCTTAATTACATATACGAACTGGCCTTCGATAACATGTTCCCCACAAGAAACATCGATCACATTTTACGCCAAATTTTAGTTAAGACAGATCCACTTTATACATCTGATATACCTCAAAATAGAATTTACAAACCATTCACTTACAATTCAACCACACTTAAACTTAACAACATTTTACCAAAACATAATATATATCCTGCTTACAAAAGCCCCCACCAAATTTACAACTTATTGTCAAATTTTAAAACCCCTACTCCTATTGCCGAAAAGTCGGGAGTCTACAGAGTCAGATGCTCTCATTGTCCGTCCCTTTATATTGGCCAGACTGGACGAAAGTTATCGAAACGTTTGTCCGAACATCAATCCCAACAAACCTCTAATCTGTACAAACATAAAATGGAAACTGGTCACGTCATTAATTACAGAGATCTGGAACTTCTTCACACCTGCAACAAAGGCTACAAGCTAGACATTTTTGAACAATATCAGATTGAAAAACATAAGATTGATAAAAAACACAGCTTGCTTAATGATCAAATTTGTTTCCCCACAACCACTTTTTAAGTATCTGCTCCAATCTGGTTAATTAACTAAGTTTTATTACCCCATTTATCAGTGTTTTTTGGGATTTTTACTTATTTGTTTGTTGCTGCTTACTTTGCCCCGTTTTTGTTGAGCTTTTGGTTTTGTGGGCTGACTGTGTTTCGATTTTCACTGTTTGCTTGGTTACTTAAACTTAACAAAATTTTACCAAAACATAATATATATCCTGCTAACAAAAGCCCCCACCAAATTTACAACTTATTGTCAAATTTCAAAACACCTACTCCTATTGCCGAAAAGTCGGGAGTCTACGGAGTCAGATGCTCGCATTGTCCGTCCCTTTATATTGGCTAGACTGG
Organism: Melinopterus prodromus; assembly: GCA_964023965.1. Taxonomy (NCBI): domain Eukaryota; kingdom Metazoa; phylum Arthropoda; class Insecta; order Coleoptera; family Scarabaeidae; genus Melinopterus; species Melinopterus prodromus. The sequence goes on from OZ030392.1 coordinate 32,358,147, forward strand.
AAGAAAGTTATCGAAACGTTTGTCCGAACATCAATCCCAACAAACCTCTAATCTGTACAAACAAAATGGAAACTGGTCACGTCATTAATTACAGAGATGTGGAACTTCTTCACACCTGCAACAAAGGCTACAAGCTAGACATTTTTTAACAATATCAGATTGAAAAACATCAGATTGACAAAAAACACAGCTTGCTTAATGATCAAATTTGTTTCCCCCACCAACCACTTTTTAAGTATCTGCTCCAGTCTGGTTAATTAACTAAGTTTTATTACCCCATTTATCAGTGTTTTTTTTGGGATTTTTACTTATTTGTTTGTTGCTGCTTACTTTGCCCCGTTTTTGTTGAGTTTTTGGTTCTGTGGGCTGACTGTGTTTCGATTTTCACTGTTTGCTTGGTTACCTACATTTGGGGTTGTTTTAATTCATTATTTTATATTTACAGCGTCTGCGTACTATTTGTATAAACCATATTGCTTTAAGAGCTTCTCAATGTCGTTTCTGTCCGGCTGTCTTATCTCGCGTACACGTTTACAAGAATTTTAAATGTTTATAGTTTGCAGTTTGGATGATTGTAAGCGCTTAGTCCGATAACTTGACCGTAAGTCTAATCCTTTGTATAATTTGTATAATATATAATTGCAATTGTAAGATAGAAATTGTTTAGATGTTTTTTGGTTTTTGTAATTTAAATTATCCCATTGTCTCGCACTGATTGTTCGTTTGTATTGTTTTGTAGATTTAGGCTGATGATAGCTCAACCTTGAGTCGAAACCGGTACCTATTGATATAAATAAACCAATCAAAGGATTAAGAGGTGTTTTTCAATATCCCAATATACAAAAACCTTTGAAAATGGACTACTATTTGAATTAATTAGTTTCTGTTATATAAGTAGTTTAACTGATGTTATGCTTGCTCTAGAAGGAACAAAAAATGGCTTCAGAAACAACCACCACCACAACGTTAGCAGATTTAGATTCTTTTCTAATAAGTGAAAATATAATCGCTCCACCACCACCATCACCATCGCCAGCAGCAATATCAGCTTCACCAACCATCACCACCACGTCAGCAGATTTAGAGGATTTTTCAATAAGTGAAAAAGTAATCACTCCACCACCACCACCACCACCATCACCAGCATCAGTATCAGCTTCATCAGCAGCAGTAACAGCAGCAGCAAAAGCTGTAGAAGTCCTAGTATTTTTAGAAGATCTAGCGGTAGGTGAAATTTATTGTGGTTGTACACTGGGAAAAACCATGTCCGGAATAGTTATTATGCAACATGAAATGTTAAATATTATACTACCGAGAAAGATAGGAGGCGCTGTGTATGATGACTACATGGCTAGATCCAGAGATGGACAATCCCAGACGAGTTTTATATATAATGGTGTGGATAAACCAAATGTGATAACATTTAGGAATTTTTAATAATGTACTATTTTCTAAAAATAAATACATTTAACTGTTAAATTATTCTTTCATGTTCACACATCCTATACACGAACATACAAGTATAACTTTATTCTGCTGAAACAAAATGAAATTAAAACAAGCGTCTCAAACCTTAAAATCAAAAATATTGGAACTGCAGAAAAGGTAGTTAATCATTGTAATTCATTATGTAAGAAGAATTTAACTGTGGAAAATTTGTTCTAGAAGGAAAATCCATAAGCTAAATATAGAGAAGCTACTAAAAGACATTAAACACAAACTATTATTAACTAATTGTATTTTATCTATTAAGCTTTTAAACTTAAATTAAAATATACTTATTAACAATAACATTATGTGTTTTATTTATATCGGGCTTAAAGTGGTGGGGTTAATCATATACATGTAGATACAAATGGAAAGAAAAACAACGATGAGTTTGTAACGCACCTCTTTCTCTGGTGCAATATGGAGGCGTTACACAATAAATATATCAATATTTAACCCTGTAATAGGTAGCTCGTAGGTCCTAGGTTCGTCGGAATAAAATACGATGGTTTAATAAAGTAATAAATGTATTCTTCACCATTAATCATTTACATAAATCAGGTAAATGCCATTTACTGGAAATGACTGGTTGCGATTATAGTTTACTTCGGCGGCGGGACTCGGATATTATTTAAACTAACATTAATACAGGAGACAGGTTAACGGGGCGGGAAAATATTCCCGATTCGGTGATATCTGGAAACAAACATATATCTGGAAAACTACCTTGCCAACTACGGCTAGCAGAGGTAAGCAGTTCGACGTATTATGAACAGCAGGCAAAGGGCCATCACATAATACCTTAAGAGCTCGTATCAGCATGCAAAGGGCCAACGACGAGTTCTCTGAGCTATTTTATCAGCAGCGAGGGGCCAACGAAAATAGACTGATCTCCAGAGGGAACTGGCCGGTCTTTTATACCGTCAAAACGACCCCCACTATTCACGAAAACAAGTCCGTCCGGGCGGCTCAAAAACACTATACGAGAATCGCCTAGCAAACCAGTCTCGGGACCAGTTACATATCGAACGTTCATACGAGTTAAAAAATATATAAAAACAGGATTCTCCAAAATAAATACGTCCGTCACCTCAGCCCACCACTTATCGCGAATCGCCTTGAAACTTTGCTAATATTTAGTACCCAATTAGTACTAATTGGTACCACCAACCCCGCAATTAGTACCTCAAAGGAACTCCCCCTAATTAGGAGTAGCTCTTTTGACCGTCAGCTCAGCCCGTCACTTGTCGCGAATCGAGTTAAAACTTTGCTAATATTTAGTACCCAATTAGTACTAATTAGTACCGCCAACTGCGCAATTGGTACCTCAAACGAACTACTTGAAATCGGCAATTGAAAGTGGATCAAGGTCACGTCCGTCACCACAGCCAACCACTTATCGCGAATCGCCTTGAAACTTTGCAAATATTTAGTACCAAATTAGTACTAATTGGTACCACCAACCCCGCAATTGGTACCTTAAAGGAACACCTTGAAATCGGGGATTGAAAGTGGGTCAAGGTCATGTCCGTCACCTCAGCCCACCACTTGTCGCGAAACGCCTTGAAACTTTCCAAATATTTAGTACCCAATTAGTACTTATTGGTACCACCACTCTCACAATTGGTACCTCAAAGAAACCCACCCTAATTGCGGGTAGTTCTTTTAACCATCACGTTTCGGGACGAAACATGGGAAAATGCATGGCTGCAATATTGGTTGCCTATACTATATTATATATTGTAGTTACAGTTTGTCTTTTTCATTGAATAGAGACCTAAAAAGCATTTTGGCTGTAGATGTTGCAACATATTTTACGTTGATTTTATTTATATTTTTAATTTTTTACCTATTTTTTTCCTTTAGCAAGACACGAACGTTATGTCTTCGCTACGTGACATCACTGCGTTCAAAACCCGAAGCAATTTTAGTAATTTGCAAATTCGTATCTAATTTGTTATAGAATTGACATGTGTGTGTAGGAGATCTCTACAAATCGTATTGTCGTTACTTACATCAATATACTATAGGTGAATCACTGTTCTGAATAACGTCACAAATGGGGATCTTTGTGTGCTGTGCCTATCTTCGTCTGTGTTTACAAAATATTTTATGCTTGTACTTTCTTTGAGTCTGGTACTACTCGTATTACCCCATTAAGCAAGTATCAGTAAATATATAAATAAAAAATTGTATTTTGACCCGTTTTGGAGGTGAAGATTTAACGAATTACTCTTTGAAATTCGCTAATTATAAGTGTGGTGTTTGTTTGAATATTTTGAACAGGTAAGAATTTACATTTTGTTGAAAGAATAAAAGCTAGAATGATTGGTATGATCCAAAACACAGCTATATCAGATTCACAAACCATTGTTTATTACCATACCACCACAAAATGAACAACTATCTGTAAACTAAACCTTTCATTTTTAGATTTATTTGTATTTTTTAGACTGTGTGCTCATAAGCGCGCGTTACGTCACATATGAGTATGAGGCAGAGCCCAGTGCTTTACAGATACGTTGGCCAGTGTTTGAACTAAAGTTTCCTTTAGAGTCACGTATTACTCATACCAATTTTATTTCAATAGCTTTATTCTTATTGGCTCCGCCAGACCTAGTAGTGTTAGAAGAGAAATTGATATCAATTGGAAAACTTTTAATTTTTTATATCTGCATTCTTTGCGTGTAAAGCTCGGCGTCCACTGCTTGCGAAGTTATGCTACGCTGTGCGAATTCTGTTGTTTGACACATAGCATACACACAACGAAACGTTGTCTTAATTCAAAGCAACCTTTGTTAATCCAAAACAATGGTTGTTTTATATTTACGCAAGAATATATATATATATCGTTCATTGAAGAAAACCGTTGTTTTAACCGGTTGTCTTACTTTAAGATTGTACAATTCTAAATGGATACTGTACTTGTTTGACATAAGAAATTGTTCTTTTAAATGAAAAGGTTGGGTAGTTAAATTAATCAGCTCACATTCTTGGATTAAACATTCACCTAGTTCTTTTAAATATGACCATGTTATTATGAAAGCAATAATATTTTACATGGAATGCAATTAACGCATCCAAAGAAGAATATTGTTATATTCCAAATAGAGAAGGCACCCGGTGTCCCTTCTTAGTCTCTTAGAACAACGACTTTCTTAAATCAAAACAATTGTTTTGTTTAAGTAAATGTTAGGTTGTTTTGTATTAAAGAAATAGTCTTATTAAGAGTATACCTATGTTGTCTTAAAACAAACAAATTATGTTAAGAATGTCATTATCCAACCATTAGACAACCGTCACTGTGTGTAGCACTTTAAACAAGAGAATTCGCACAACATAGCGTAACGTCGCAAGCAGACGCCGGGCTTAAATGTTACTAATAGCAAAAGTTTAAGTAAGGTTAGTTGTATAAACAATACTACTAAAAACTGTAACTCCAATCATTTACACATTAGAGGGTCCGCCACGGTCTCAAATTTCACGTATTAATTGCTACCAATAGAGACACGCACTTAGTCCGTGCCTGTTGTAATGTAATGCGTGAAAGAGTGTGAATGCGTAGACGCTTGGTGTAATGTATTAAATACTTATAATATACAGGGTCTCCCACGACGAGCTGCCATTAGAAGTATATGGAGAACCAAATGAAATGACAGATTGAAAATTTATGGACTTATATTGTTGGACACGATCGTCTCAACTAAAATATTTTCGTTACTTCCGGTTACACCGGAAATGATGTCATCTATTATATTTCAAATGGAACACCGTGTATTTTATCGCATTTTTGAAATCTTCATTAAATTTTAGATCAATTTTATGACTTAATTTATTAAGTTATTTTTATAACTTAATCAGGGACGCCACCAACAATAATGCGTTAAAAAGAATTAAAGCATGTTTAGCGGAAAACGGTAGCGTTTTTGAACAGTTACTGAAATTGAATTAAGCATTTTTTTATTACCTTACGATTTTGTTTTATTTTTAATATTGTGCTTAATTGTAGGCTTATAATTTTATAATTACTAAATTAATTATAATGAAAAATTAACTAGAAACGTGTTTAATAAAGTTGTGTTTATTCCAAATTGTTCAATTGTTTTCAAAAGCAATCTAGATTTGGCGATGTTTGCAATTTCCACTGTGATGTTTAAAAATCGATTTCAGTAGGTACAAGTACATTTTAGGTATAGGACATTGTACACAAAGTTGATCTAAAATATTCCATAGAATTGAGAAATGGATTAATATGTTAGGGTTGCCATTTGAAAAAATCGACTTTTAGTACTTTTCTCGAATTCAACTTTGATCTTATAATTTGAACAGCCTGTATAACTTTTAATGAGTTCTACCGATGTGTCGTTAATACGTTACCTTCACAACAATTTCGCCGGACGACTTTTTTCCAACGGTCAAAGGGGATAATTTATAAGTAATTGAAACTAACCGTGCAGCTGTCATTTTTTAATCAAAAATATGAATATCTGAAAAATGACACATGTTAGGTATAGGGAACGTAACATAAAATTCATCTAAAATTTAATGAAGATTTCAAAAATGCGATAAATTACAGGATGTTCCATTTGAAATATGAAAGTTGATATCATTTCCGGTGTAACCGGAAGTGTAACCGAAAACTCAAAATATTTTAGTTGAGATGATCGTGTCCAACAATATAAGTCCACAAATTTTCAATCTGTCATTTCATTTGGGTCTCCATATACTTCTAATGGTAGCTCGTCGTGGGAGACCCTGTATATTAACATATTTTAAATAATATTAATATATATATATATATATATATATATATATATATATATATATATATATATATATATATATATATATATATATATATATATATATATATATATATAACATCTTTTAATAGCAAAAGAACCTTTACAAAAGCGTCTACTCACTCCCACTCCTTCACGTTGAGCGTCAAATTATAGTTAACTATTTATTGTGACATTATACTATATTTCATTCGAACAACTTCTTTTTCCACTAGATTTTTTTTCTCTTACATATTTTTATTAGTAGGTATATATGTATAACTTTATTTTTTAATTAAACTTATAGTAAATAACTATGAACGGCCCAGGAAGAAAAACCAAAGTGCCAATTTGTGAGCAAGTAAAACTCTTCGAAGAGCATGCAGTGCAGTTGTTAGACGATTCGAACAATTTGATGCCTCTTAGTTGTCCTATTTACCAAGAGTTAGGACAAACATTAGGAATGAGTAAGAAAGCGGTGTATTTAAGCGCACGGAAAAACTTTCAAATTAGTGCAATAGAAACCGATGAGGTTAATGTTATCGATGCAGTTTCCGATGATTCCGTATCAAATTTTTCTACAGATGACGACAGTGATACCAGCTGTTTGAAGTATGTAGTTGATGTTTCTGCAGAAGATTACCCCACGGAATGCAGGTGGTCTGGTGGAAGACTACGGTATTCATTGAAACCAGGGTGGGCAGACAAATTAATAAAAGTAATTTGGTCGACATCAAAGTTGGACTGCACATGGGCCTTTAAAAGGGGACACTTAACAGATAATATTGCAGTTTGCAAGGGCAAGTGCATACAGTGTAATGCAAATGTTACAGTAAAAATTACGTCCAATATGACCAGAGCGTCAATTATCATTTCTAAGTGGAATTCAACATTTATCCACTCTAGACAATATAAGAGGAAACTGGCAAAAGAAGATAAAAATGATGTTGTTGCGTTATTGGAAAGAGGTTCTGCAGTATCTCTTGTAGCAAACCTTGCAAACCGCTGTATGAATGAAGGTGAATTAGAGCCTGCACATCTTCCAAAACCATCAACGCTCAGGCAAGTTAAGTATCGGGCTAAACTTGATTCACTGCCTGATAAAGACATTATTGTATCTTTATATACACTCAAAAACAATAATACATATAGAAATGTATTCCAAGATTTAGGACTAGACCCATTCTATATGTTTTATCTATTGCCCATTCAACAGGAGTGGTATCGACAACAGACAAAATTTGGTAAAACAGCGGTTTCTATTGACGCAACAGGGAGTATTGTTATTCCTCCAAAAATGTCGGCAATATCAAACGCCACAGGAAAGCAAAAGCACATTTTTCTTTATGCAATTTTAGCAAAAATAGATAAATCAACTAGTGTTCCTGTTGGCCAGATGATTACACAACGCCATACTTCAACGTTTATAGCCTACTGGTTATCGAACTGGGCAAATAATACCAAAATACCAAATGAAGTTACTTGCGACGATTCAGCAGCGCTACTGGGAGCAATTGTAAAATCTTTTACTACATGCTCGTCACTTACCATCTACATCAGACAATCTATGGCAGTTCTTCACGGACAAAAACACAATTTGCCGGGGTGCTATATAAGAATAGACAGATCGCATTTTGTAAAGTGTATAATCACTAACAAAATATTTAAAGCAGAAGATCATAGGAAGCAAAAGTTATTAACATCGGTAATTGGATATTTAATATCATGCGATAACTTCACTACTGCGAAAGAGGTAATAAAGCATCTATTTACTTTAATAATGAATGAATACACTGATGAAAAGTCTGCATGTGCTGTGGCTAAAGCAAGACTGATTGAGTTGTGCGCAACATATACTTTCCAAACAGAAGATGCAGAGGATATTGCCACAGAAGGAAGTCTACAAAAAGCTACCGTTATTTTAAATGATGATATTGACAACAATGACTGGATACGACAAATTATGGATACAATTGAATATTGCCCTAAAGGAGAAGAAAATTTGTATTATTTCCCATCAGCGGTACCAATAATCATTAAATTAGTTTCTAAAATCGTGCTGTGGAGTAATTTAATGAACGTACATTACAACAGTGCAAACACCCTATCTACAAGTTCTGATATAGAAAGCTATTTCAGAACAATAAAGCAGTTAGTGATGGGTAAAAAAGTTAATAGAGTGGATAAATTTCTATTAAATCATGTCGAGTATTTGTCGGGACACTTAAAACTGCAATTATCTCAGATAATAAAGAAACAGAACACGGAACAACAACAAAAGGTCGCAAACACAAACATCGAACAATACGAAAATACGGAGGAAATTGAATGCGAGGAAAATTGGAGGAATAAAAATAAAATACCAAAAAAACGAAGATGCCTGTCGTCAATATTAGAACCTCAATCTATCATATTAAATGCTCCCCATCTTCCAGTCGTACAAAATGGGTACACTTGTCGCTTGGGAAAATCTTGCACAATGGCAATTAATACCTGTGCATTCGATTCATTATTTTCCTGTATATTTGGAATGTGCATAGATCATGTCAGGACAAGAAATATTGCAGTATTAAAAACAGGAGAATCTACATTTTTCCAGTTAGTTGATATGCTACTAACTGGTAGTATATCTAACAAATTCTATAGAGCACGCACCAAAATACTAGAGTCCATTTTCCCAACACAAGTTTCAAAAAACCAGACTAAACTAATCGATTGTCAAACGAATATTTCGTACATAATTGATAAGTGTCTAACACCACATTTGCACAGTTTCAATGTAAATAAGTCTTGTAAAAGTTGTGGCACTTCCACAGACACTCCATATACATATTTAGACCTGCACACAGATTGTGATATTTTAGATTTACAAAAGGCGATAATTAACATTGTACCCGAACAACGCTGTAAAAAGAATTGTGAATGTGGCGCCACCTTCGATATAAAGCGGGATTACCAATCAGTAATTATCATCGATTTACAGTGTGCAAAGATGCAGCGAATGGATGATATTCCAAAGCTTCTATATATTGATAGTATGACTTATCAAATTCATTCTATAATAGACTATTTTAACGAAGGTTCAGGACATTATGTTGCACATGTATGCCGTCCAAGTGGTAACTTTGAAACGTACAACGATTTAAGAAGACACATTACTGCAACACCAGCAAATATAATGCCCCATGTTTTGTTTTATATTTTACAATAAAATATACTGAAGTTTATAATATAAATTACCATTGCATTTTTATTACTTTTTTTTAAAATGTACCTAAATAGCTGAAATAATACTTGAAACCCGCCTGAAAGAGAAAATAGATCTGTCTGGGGTTGAGATTTTTCTGTGACCACCAGAACAATATTAAATCTTACTAATGAAAAAGATAACTAGATTTTGTCAACTGTGCACGGTGAGCAATTCCACCCCGTTTTGGAGGTGGCCGTTCTAATGATAATAAAAAGCACTTAATCCTTATGAAAGTTAAACAAATCATTAATTCACAAACTATTTATACAGACTGACCATTTTATGAAAGTGAATGTGATTGGGTTCTTTTTTATATCATAGAGTGAAAAAAAAATTTTGATACTAAAATTCACGTAAAATATGTTGTGCAACTTCTAACCCAAAATGTCTCTGTTCTAAGACAACGAGAAGCCGCACAGCACTCCGAAGTACCTACATATAATATCGTTTAGGCAACCAAAATTGCAGCCATGCATTTTCCAATATTTTGTCCCGAAACGTGATGGCCAAAAGAACTACCCGCAATTAGGCTGGGTTTCTTTGAGGTACCAATTGTGAGAGTGGTGGTACCAACTGGTACTAATTGGGTACTAAATATTTGGAAAGTTTCAAGGCGTTTCGCGACAAGTGGTGGGCTGAGGTGACGGACATGACCTTGACCCACTTTCAATCCCCGATTTCAAGGTGTTCCTTTAAGGTACCAATTGCGGGGTTGGTGGTACCAATTAGTACTAATTTGGTACTAAATATTTGCAAAGTTTCAAGGCGATTCGGGATAAGTGGTGGGCTGAGGTGACGGACGTGACCTTGATCCACTTTCAATTGCCGATTTCAAGTAGTTCCTTTGAGGTACCAATTGCGCAGTTGGCGGTACTAATTAGTACTAATTGGGTACTAAATATTAGCAAAGTTTTAACTCGATTCGCGACAAGTGACGGGCTGAGCTGACGGTCAAAAGAGCTACTCCTAATTAGGGGGAGTTCCTTTGAGGTACTAATTGCGGGGTTGGTGGTACCAATTAGTACTAATTGGGTACTAAATATTAGCAAAGTTTCAAGGCGATTCGCGATAAGTGGTGGGCTGAGGTGACGGACGTAAAATAAATGCATACAAGTAAAAAGTTATACAATCATAAAAACTTATTACTAACAAAATAAACATGCATTTCTTTATAACGAACGGAGTTTCGTTACACCATCCCCACGTCGAGGAAAAAACTTAGAGAAAAAAATAAACACGGCACTCTCGCGGGAAATTCACTTGGGGAAAACGTCACTTTCGCGTGGAATCGTCACTATCGCGGGGGGGTAAAACGTCACTATCGCGGGGCAACTACTGTACTGCTACGAGGCAGCATCGTGAAGATATCGCCGTCTGCGGTGCTCTCCTTGGTGTATTCGGCTTTTGGGTACCTATATGACCAGCCTGGGGGAGCTGCGCGTTGCTCGGTTTTGGGTAGGAGCGGTAGCATCGTGTATATATCGCCTGCCGCTGTGGTCTCCTTGGTGTATTCGGCTTTTGGGTGCCGATAGCACCAGCCTGGGGGAGCTGCTGGGCGGATAGATCCCTCTGTTGGCGTCTTAAGCCGCCTGGGAAATTTTTCGTGTAGATCTTCCTTCGATCCTGGAGGTATTTCCAGGACGGGCGTTCGGGGTAACTCAAAATTCGTTGACATCTTTTACTGTAACAAATAGGAAGAATACATATTGACTTTGCGTTTGTATTGGGGATACTGGTATTTTCTAGGAACTGGATAGGGTTTATGACTGGCTTTGTTGTGGACATCCCTCGGCCATCACTGTCGCGGGAGAACCGAGGCGCTTCCACGAGACACCATCGTAGATGCATCGCCGGTCGCGGTGCCTTCTTCTTCCTATATTCCTTTTGCCTTTTTTCCTTCTTCCCATCATCTGAGTCCGTCACCCTATCGTCTTCCTTGTCGGCTTTTCCTTCTTCTATATCATTCAACTCTACTTCTTCATTTTTCTCATCGTCAGCATCCGGTTTCTTAGCAGTGCCTTCAGCAACTTCTTCGGTTTCTCCTGGTTCGTTATTTGCTTCCTGGGCGGTTTCCTTGTCCTTCTCCTCGGGTGCATCATCCTCGGCGGCTTCCGTAGGATTTTCCCTTCCCTCTTTGGACGTGGACTTTGAACTCTCTTCGGTTTCTCCTGGTTCGTTATTTGCTTCCTGGGCGGTTTCCTTGTCCTTCTCCTCTGGAGCGTCATCCTCGGCGGTTTCCGTAGGATTTTCCCTTCCCTCTTTGGACGTGGACTTTGAACTCTCTTGATCAGGTTCACGCTTTGAGTCTTTTCGGTCGAGGTCTCGGTTGCCTCTCTCAGGTTGCTTCATGATATCTTTGGTTATCTCGTCGAGTTTAAACAGGTTACTTTTCTCATTTATTTCAGAGCCACTATTATTAGTATTAGTCGAAAATTCTATCTCAGAATTATACCTTTTTAAACTACTAGTACTTTGAATGACGGTTGCAATCGTATCTATGACATTCTGCGAATGAGTTGATACTACGTTCGGTTGATAACTCTCTCCGTTGACCCTAACACCTTCCTCTAATGCGAGAGTATATCGGGGAGTCAAATATTCTAGTGTAAACAACGCCGCAGCCTGAGTCGGGACGTCAGGAGTGCGAGCGTGGGTTGTCAAGGGTTGCTTGGACAGAAGGATGTCAAAGGCGGCCTTGGACAGTTTAGTTACGATAGTAGTTACAATATGAATAGGATGACAACTGATAATTAACGAATGATATGTCATCGTAACCGATTCTATGTATTTCTAAAAAATGTGTTACGAGTTCCAAGCTTGTTGTTCACAGAGCAGCGGTGGGATTGGCTTACGTGTCTTCATATATTATTATGGCGCCAATTTTACCAATATGGGATGTCAGCTGCGATTACGTCGGATAACGGAATTCTGCTGGCCAGGTGTCAAATGAAGCAGGAGATGTCGCAAAGAAAATGTCAACGTCAAAGGGTCAGCATCTAAACGTTAGAGGCTAATGAGCGACAAGTTCCCTACACGATCGCCAAGAAACGTTCTCAAACGTGATAGTAGAACAATGGCGGATGGCATTCATAGTCGGAAGAGAATTCTTCTAAACGTCCAACGTCTAAGACTTAGGTTACACAACGAGCGTCATCCACAACAAATAAGAACAAAATACAAGCTCGAGGAGAAGTTTTGTGAAGCGGAATGAGCATTGAACGACCAGAACGTCTAGTGGAAATAAGCTGTGGGACCGGCAGTATTTGAACAGTATCGACTTTGGAAAACCAACCTCTGTAGCGCTTTACGTGAAGAGGCTAAGAGATAGAACTTCAAGCTGAAACCATCTACTTCATTTGTCACTGGTTATAGTCACAAACTCTCTTCTCTGCATGCAGCGATAAGTCAACGTAACCATGTGGGTAGGTAAGGTGGAAACTACGATGGTCTGCAACAACGGTGAAGAGAGAAAACACAACGCTTCTAATGGATGAAGATTTGGATACCAATATTAATTATCCGCCCAAGAGTTATTCTTCTACGACTCATGTTAAGTCGTACTATCAAAGGAAAATGCCTGTTCTACTGAGATTTGGACGCAGCAACCAAAGGAGCTGTCTTTGTTCAAGGTTACCGACCAGTTCTTGGATTCAGGCAATATTTGGAGTACTGTATGACAGCAATTTTTAACATATGTTCACAAATCAGGTGAGTGATGTTCACTTATAGCTAGAGATGCTCATAACTTCAAAGATAGAACATAACAGTTAAATTCAATAGTTTTATTTGCTGATATTAAACGCTCTTGTCCATTCGCTGATGGTAAAATAACGTCTAATGTCGGTAACGAAGTAAAAGTTTAGAAATGCTGTGGAACTTCAGTATTATAGACTGTTTTAAGGAAGATAGTGAACTTCTTTTGCACATCGCTATGCATAAGTTAAATGTCAACTAGTCGAAACCCATCGTGAGGCCTGTAACTAACAAAATTCGTCAACATTCAAGCAGATAGGGTCCATAATTTAAATACCCAGAGATAATTGAAATGGTAAAGATAAACGCAAGAAAAGGTGAATCAAAACGACAAGTAGGTACATGCAATACGGTGTCTAAAAGTATTCTAAACACAAACAATACTTAACCTTACGATGTGTAAAATGGTCTATACTGCAGTTTTATCATATGATGCTCAACTGTAAGCAAGTAAAAATACTACAAGTTGCTAAAACGAGGTACTTCAGAAAAGTAGCAGGTATTAGGACACATAGGAAACGAATCCATTGTAGGTTCTGGATTCGGTGTAGACACTGTCGGTGCGCTCTCACGTGACAACGGTGTAAAGGTGGTGTAAGGTGTAGTCACAGGATTTTCGAACGCACCTGGGCACATCGTGCGCGTCAAACGTCAGACTGGTCGGCGTCCGATCTGTCACATGTGTCACAACTTTGCTAGGTTCTAACCTCAAAAAAACACTGACGTGTTTGACGTACACCGCCTGTGTACACCGCACTGCCTCCCTATAACTATGCCGAACACAAAATTGTCAACGCTGCTACACCGCACCGTATAATAAAACGGCTCGGTGTCACTTTGTGCAAATGTGTCAACGGTGTAAAATATCCAAATGCAACTAATGAATCTACTGGAAGTCAACATGGAAGAGCAAGTGGACTGGACCTTATTCAGCAAACTGAACACTAACCGATAAAGGTGGCCCATCACAACTTAAAAGGTACCGAAATGCTTTATAGGAAAAGCAAAACCAAGGCCATCTAGTAGATGTTACTTCCAGAAAACGCCAACACGTTTGATAGTTGTTTGGAATAGAATTCTGTCAAGAGCACTTACGAGTTGCAATGAGCATGAGCTCCAAACGACGTTTTCCCAGATCTACTGTATCGGAAAACAAAAAAAAAATGAGACGAATGGGTGATCCCAAAGCTAGTACGGAGAAGTGTTCAATGAAAGAAACACTTATTGAGTGCACTGCTTCGCCAAAACCAACGGACGAGTCCAGAGTTGTAGTTGAAACGATACTTGCGATACACTCAACAGAAAGAAAAGTCTGACAGTTACACGGTTACACAGCAACGAAGATGTTAAATAACAAAGATAAAAACTTGCACACTGTAAGATGACGTTGCAAGGTAAACTCCGTCAAAGCAGGTGGTAGTAAAGCAAGTATTGGGAAGTAAGACGTAAGCAAATGACGATAGACAAGCTAAGATCGAATCCATAAGTGAGGGGTTTGAATGAAAGATCACATCAGGGGACTGATGAGACAAAAATCTATAGGGAGAAGTTCCGTACGTAATGTCCAAAAGTGGGACGAATGAAACGCTAGATGCGACGCGCATCGTTGAAAGAAATATAAAGTTGTCGAAAAGGTTTTATCCAGGCATATTCTATGAATTATGCAGATAAAAGTTCGGCAGTTGTTGGACCTATTCGTTGTGGTCGCAATTGTAGATCATGATCGTTACGTGAGAATAGTACAAGAAAATCGTAGATTTTGTATTATTGTACAGTTCGTTATAGGCCTTTGGCATCCAAATAAGTTGGGATGCGTAGTTGAGGGCGTAAAGGGATTTCCTCGATCGCAGAGGAAACGCAAGGGACAAAGTGTCTCTTGATAAGTCCAGTGTTGAAATATGTTCGGATTCCGACGTGGAAACCGAATGTGTCAACAGAGCATATACAAGATAGCAGTATCTCTTGTTGTTGAAGTTGATGCCCTTTAACGTCGAAAGTTTGTATTCCGACATGGAATCTGAAAAGTGAAAGGGGGTCCCTAACGATGATAATTGCGGACAGACGTTGTTCAGCATACGTTTTCCTGTGTTACGTCCACAGAGTATCGGTTTTGTTTCTTTTAGAGGTAGCGTCACGGATGCAAATCCACGAGGACGTGGATATCAGTAGCATGGCCGACGTGACGAAGAAAGATGGGATATGTCAATTTCAAAAGTGAAATGGGGATTGCATTCAACGACAAATGCAGCAACTGGTAAGACACCATACGAGCTACTTTTTGGGTACGCACCCCGAGGACTTTTTGAGAGCGTCTTGTCGAACGAAGTTGCGATCACATCAACGTATGACTCGGATTTAAGTATGACGAGAACAGCTGTAAAGGGTAGAATTGATGCCAAACAACAACGACAGAAATTACTTTACGACAAAAGACGTTGTAAAGGGAAATCTTTCAGAGAAGGTGATCAAGTTCTTCTACGAAAATCCCAATCTAACAATCAAGGGGCTAGTAAAAAGCTTTTACCTAAGTACAGTGGCCCATATAGTATTACGAAGGTCCTAGATCGTGATCGTTTTGTGATCGAAGACGCACCAGGTGCTTCTCGATCACAGAAGAAGTACAAGGATATCGTATCACTGGACAAGATCAAGGCATTTAGCTTAGGGGTGAGCTCGGATACCGACGTGGAATCCGAAACTGTTCCAACGTAGAGGAAATAGTTACAGCTCACGGATTCGAACGGAAAGAATCCATAAGTATTTTAGAATGAGCTCGGATACCGACGTGGAATCCGAAACTGTTCCAACGTAGAGGAAATAGTTACAGCTCACGGATTCGAACGGAAAGAATCCAAACGAATAGGATTCAAACGGAAATAATCCATAAGTATTTTAGAATGAGCACGGATACCGACGTGGAATCCGAAACTGTTCCAACGTAGAGGAAATAGTTACAGCTCACGGATTCGAACGGAAAGAATCCAGACGAATAGGATTCGAACGAAAAGAATCCATACGAATAGAATTCGAACGGAAAGAATTCATGTATGAAATTTTAACGAACAAATTTCTATTACGAGGATTGCAACGAACCCAATCCTATAGAGATACGTTATCATTTTCAGCATAGTTTGTAAGATCGTGAGTAATAGATTAAGTAAACTAAGTAATTAGATTAAGAACTTTTCTATGAAGAATATGTGTTATTAATTTGCTGTTAAGTCTCGACTAATGCAGTTACCATGGACGATCATCGTGAACATGCCTTTGTTTTGATTTGTTTATGTAGCAAATAACAATAAGTCTTATCAAAGTTTTGATAATTTTTATATGTTTAGGTAAACAATGTAGATCCACAGGGACGTGGATTTCAGTAGGGTAGCCGACTGTAAACAACGCCGCAGCCTGAGTCGGGACGTCAGGAGTGCGAGCGTGGGTTGTCAAGGGTTGCTTGGACAGAAGGATGTCAAAGGCGGCCTTGGACAGTTTAGTTACGATAGTAGTTACAATATGAATAGGATGACAACTGATAATTAACGAATGATATGTCATCGTAACCGATTCTATGTATTTCTAAAAAATGTGTTACGAGTTCCAAGCTTGTTGTTCACACTAGTTTGCCAGTCATGTAAGGAGCTTCATTCTCCATATCGTCAATCGTATCAAATTCTGTTGAAACCTCCTCAATGCCGTATCGCAAACATAGGCGTTCAGGATTATCTAACCTTACTGTCACTGCATTGCTGACCGTAGCGTTTTCCGGCCAAATTTCCTCCTCTATTATGTCAATATATCGGGGCGGGAAATATTGTAGTTTGAAATCTTCCACGAAATCATTCCATGTTTCCCAAAAACATTTATTGTTACGGTACCACAGTAAACATTTGCCTCTCAATATTTCGGGTAAAGTTAATAACATTTTGCTTCCAGCAATTTCATAGTTTTCTTGGAAATCTCTAACTCTTTTGAGGAACGAAATCGCATCGCTATCCCCACTGAAATTTAGACGCCACTTACTGATACGCTGGCATACTGATGCAGTGGACATTCCGCCATTAAGACTATCGCGTCTTGGGCCTTTGTCTTGTTTGCTTTCCACTGATGCTCCCTTGCCTTTCAGATACGCCGCAAACCGTTTTCGTAACTCGTCTACATTCCCAGACACGTCCAATCCTAAACCGCTCAGAATTTTCTCTATTTCGGCTTTTGATAAACAATGGAACCATGTCACTGGGGTCGGTTTTCCGGCTGACGAAGTGACGTCGCAATTCGGCATCTTAAATTCTTTAAGACGGTAATTTAACTGCTCGGGCGCCAATTATGTAACGCACCTCTTTCTCTGGTGCAATATGGAGGCGTTACACAATAAATATATCAATATTTAACCCTGTAATAGGTAGCTCGTAGGTCCTAGGTTCGTCGGAATAAAATACGATGGTTTAATAAAGTAATAAATGTATTCTTCACCATTAATCATTTACATAAATCAGGTAAATGCCATTTACTGGAAATGACTGGTTGCGATTATAGTTTACTTCGGCGGCGGGACTCGGATATTATTTAAACTAACATTAATACAGGAGACAGGTTAACGGGGCGGGAAAATATTCCCGATTCGGTGATATCTGGAAACAAACATATATCTGGAAAACTACCTTGCCAACTACGGCTAGCAGAGGTAAGCAGTTCGACGTATTATGAACAGCAGGCAAAGGGCCATCACATAATACCTTAAGAGCTCGTATCAGCATGCAAAGGGCCAACGACGAGTTCTCTGAGCTATTTTATCAGCAGCGAGGGGCCAACGAAAATAGACTGATCTCCAGAGGGAACTGGCCGGTCTTTTATACCGTCAAAACGACCCCCACTATTCACGAAAACAAGTCCGTCCGGGCGGCTCAAAAACACTATACGAGAATCGCCTAGCAAACCAGTCTCGGGACCAGTTACATATCGAACGTTCATACGAGTTAAAAATATATAAAAAACAGGATTCTCCAAAATAAATGCATACAAGTAAAAAGTTATACAATCATAAAAACTTATTACTAACAAAATAAACATGCATTTCTTTATAACGAACGGAGTTTCGTTACAAGTTCACCGTTCTATATTATATATTGGGGGTGTATCATAGAAAAATCAGTATTAATAAACCATTGCGTTGAAGAGTATTTAACAATTTAAGTTCCATTTGGAGTCCATCCCCACTCTTCCCACTACTACTACTAGTCATCATGGGTGTTTCTTATTATATACAGTACGTTTTATTCGATGACAACGGTAAAACATTGAAAATGGATACTCTGGAGTCCTACAAATTTCAAAAGGTTGGAGAGTATGTAATTATCCCTCCTGGTGCAACGACAATCAGAATAGTTGGTTTCCATGAAGATAAAGATGATATAACTGTTTATTCTACTTCAGAGTCTGAACTGGACAAAAGTAAAGTAGATGATGATGATGATGATTAGGAACCCGAGAGGGTGAAGAAGATATAATACCCGGTAATCTGATTGGTGATATGACGGATGAGCTCGCAGACTTTGGACCAGGTAGCTACATTACACGTTTTGTTTCCGGAGGACCCAAAAATTATGCTTATGAGGTATTTTCACCAACAATTAATCGTTTCAAATCAATTGCCAAAGTAATCAGAGATCAAAGAATCAGAATTAATTATGAAACAGCAAAGTTGATTAATTTTGATACAATATTTAAGTCTGTTTTAAATAATTTAAACCCAATCTACATATCGTCAAAAAAACATCCGAAGAAAACATGACCACCGTGTCATAACCAAAAACGAAAAAAAAACATATAGACCAAATTCGACCAAAAGAAAATTTAAGCATTTTTTCGACGCCGTATGGGTTTCTTAAAAGACCAATGTTAAATTAAGTTAATGATATTGTATCTATTGTAATTTTATGAAGAGTTATGCAATATTAAATAATGTGTAATAAATTTTATAAGATGTTTTTCTTCTTTTATTTCTATACCCATTTTGTATTAATAAGGTGAATAATAAATGATTCAAGGTTTACTTTTATCTAAATGAATTTCACATGTACTTTAATTGATTCGACGAAGAACGGTAATTAACAAATATCACCAACAACTTAAAATACAATGATGTCGTCAGTGCAAGATGGCCGCCAATGCCCCAATGAAAAGATAGCGGCACATCGACGCGTCTTACGTATACAGGACAATCCGGCGCGCCGGCATGCCGGTACACAGGCGTCCGAGCGCAACCCGGTCGCAGTGTCCAAGATGGCGGACTGCTGGTCCAAAATGGCCGATTTCCAAGTTTAAAATGGCCGACTTGGGCTAGTTACGTCCAAAATGGCCGACTTCCGGTTAAAAATGGCCGACTTCCGGTTTTCAAAATGGCCGGCTTGGGCTCGTTACGGCCAAAATGGCCGAGTTCCGGTTAAAAATGGCCGACTTGCGGTTCAAAATGGCCGACCTCCGGTTAAAAATGGCCGACTTGGGCTCGTTACGGCCAAAATGGCCGACTTCCGGTAAAAATTGCCGACTTCCGGTTCAAAATGGCCGACCTGGCATGCCAGTACACAGGCGTCCGAGCGCAACCCGGTCGCAGTGTCCAAGATGGCGGACTGCTGGTCCAAAATGGCAGATTTCCAAGTACAGAATGGCCGACTTGGGCTCGTTACGGCCAAAATGGCCGACTTCCGGTTCAAAATGACCGACTTCCGGTTCAAAATGGCCGACTTCCGGTTCAAAATGGCCGACATGGATTCGGTGACCTTTTCACTTCCCGGGCTAACTTCGCACCGGTGCGCCGGTGCTAGGTTGGGTTGGCTGACTTGGGCTCGTTACGGCCAAAATGGCCGACTTCCGGTTAAAATGGCCGACTTCCGGTTCAAAATGGCCGACCGGGGTTCGGTGACCTTTTCACTTCCCGGGCTAACTTCGCACCGCACCGGTGCGCCGGTGTTAGGTGGGTTCGGGAGTAGTTCAAGGTCGTCCAAGCTGCCCCAGTACCTACTAATATTCATCCAAAACTTAAATTTACTCTCGAGATTGAATCTGCTGGTCGTTTGAATTTTCTTGATGTGGCCGTTGCTTGACATGACAAGTGACAACAATTTTACTTTTGACATATTTAGAAAACTCACTTCACCCATTCACCCATAAACTAGCTTCATTACTTTTTCAGCAGAGCCATTACATTCCCACTTAGTCCTTCAGACAAAACACGAGAACTTACAATAGAAATCTTGCTTTGGACAACAAATTTCCCGATTTCCCGATTACTCTACAGTTTTGAAAACCACCATCTTATTAAAAAAATCTGATGTGGCCAGGCACATGACTTATATCATACAATATATAAAATTAATAGTTTAGCTGCATGACCATCATTGAGATAAATCGTAGGTATTGTCAAAG